>BJBW01006278.1:3061-83940 GCA_004320125.1 Scolopax mira
ATATTTCCTAATATCTAACCTGAACCTCCCCTGGCACAAGTTGAAGCCATTACCCCTTATCCTATCATCTGTGACCTGGGAGAAGAGACAGACCCCCCTCCTCTTTGTACCCTCCCTTCAGGTAGTTATAGAGACCAATAGTGTTCAGTCTCCTCTTCTCCAGACTGAACAACCCCAGCTCCCTCAGCCTCTCCTCATAAGGCTTGTGCTCCAGATCCCTCACCAACTTCGTTGCCTTTCTCTAGGCCTACTCCAGCACCTCAATGGTTTTTTTTGTGGTAAGGGGCCCAAAACTGTACACTCAAGGTTGGGTCTCACCAGTGCTGAGTATAGGGGGATGATGACCTCTCAGATCCTACTCACCACACTGTTCTTGATACAGGCCAGGATGCTGTTGGCCTTCTTGGCCACCCGGGCACACTGCTGGCTCATGTTCATCCACAGTCGACCAACGCTCCCAGGTCCTTTTCTGCCAGGCAGCTCTCCAGCCATTCTTCTCCAAGCCTGTACCTGGGGCTGTTGTGACCCAAGTGCAGGACCTGGCACTTGGCCTTACTGAACCTCATCCTGTTGGTCTCAGCCCACCCATCCAACCTGTCCAGATCCCTCTGCAGAGCCTTTCTACCCTCCAGNNACCCTCCAGCAGATCAACACTCCCACCCAACTTGGTGCCGTCTGCAAATTTCTGAGTCAATCTTTAAAATCTGCAACACCTGCAAGCAACTCTCACCTCCCTAGAATTGATGAAGGTAAGTTTCACCAGCTGAGAAAATCATGATCATCATTAAAAGAAATGCAAGAAAATCCCTTCAGTATAGCAGATCTGAACAGCAGGTCCAATAAATCAGCTAGTTAGTTTAATTATAAAGAGCTTATTTGTAGTGGAATCACTCCAAAAACATTACAGATAGGCCAATTAGTCACAGTCTTCCCTCAGAATAAAGTGAATGTAAACTGTATTCCTTACTTCTGTGGGTTACGTGAAGATTTTCATCTGGAAGAAAAACTTTTCTCATTTAAATCTGCATTGTCTTTTTTTTTTCACTTACTGCACACTGTTGTTAACTGAAGAAAAGATTTAAGGGTTTTTAACCAAAGTATCTGTTGGAAGTTCCAAGTAAAGTCTTGACAGAGCCCAGCTTGCCAAGAACTTCGCTTTCCACCAGTAACCAAGGAAATCTATCCAGCTTTTTTTCTTTTTTTTTTTTTTTCCTAAGAAAAAAGACATTTCCTTTGGAATTTATTTTCTTTTCTAATGACTCAGTGTGTTCACTGCCCAACACAAACACACACCTTTCCCCAAGGACAAGGAAAAG
The DNA here is from genome assembly GCA_004320125.1 of Scolopax mira. Lineage (NCBI taxonomy): Eukaryota > Metazoa > Chordata > Aves > Charadriiformes > Scolopacidae > Scolopax > Scolopax mira. The sequence continues at coordinate 4,378 of BJBW01006278.1, forward strand.
CTCCGTGGACTGTGGTGGCAGTGAGGCCTTTGGGCAGCCATTTTCCCCTCAGGACACGGCCCCAGGCAAGGAGGCTCAGCCAGCTGGGTGTTCCGTGGCTGTGCCTGTGCCTCTGCTCGTGGCACTCCTTCCCAACCCCGAGGTTGTTTCTCAACATTTTCCTGAGGAAGACCCAACTTTGTTCAGAAAAACCACCACCACCCTTGGGTATGGAGCTGGGGCCCAGGGAGGGAGCAGGGGTGCAGGCATTGCTGCCAGAGAGGGCTGAGAAACGGCAGAGGGTAGAGAAAACATCTTAACCTTTGAGTCTGCATTTTAAGGACAAGGGCAGTGTTTTTAGACCTCGCATTTCACCTCAGGAAAATGCTAAGATATCAAGGACTGTCCTTTTATTTTAAAGTATGATTTGTTCCAAATGCATGCATCATCAGCATGACAGACTGACAGATAAATAAAAAGAGTAATAAATGAAACCATTCATGATACACTTTTATGACACAGTACATTTTACTACAGCACTGGCCACTTGATGAATCCAGTTCATACAATGCTGCTGACATCCCTGATCTGCCTACATAGAGAAAAGACAATTGTTTTATCTTGCCTAGGTGGTAAGAATGTAGATAGTCTCCATGCTGTCCTCTGATCCAAGACTACTTTAGCTGACAGCACGAAGTTGATCTGCAGTACACGGTTATCTGAAGTTTTCTTCTCTATAACCTATATTGTATCGCAGTGAAGAATTTGTACAATCTAATGAGAAAGCAGAGAGTTTATCAGAGCGAGCCTGGCTTTCATGGAATTATTAGCCCTGGGCAAGTTATTAAAAGGGCCTCTGGCGTGTAGTCATAAGAAGAGCGATGAATTTCAAAGGTAACTCAGCACAACAAATAGCTGAGCAGGAACAACTTCATGTAACTGCCAAGAGGAATATGGCTGAAGCTCAAAAATTCAAAAAAAGCAGAAACATGATAAGAATAGAAAGGATGTTCATTTTCAAGCAGAAGATAAGATATGGATTAAAGTTCATTCTCAGAGTAGTGCAAAGAAAGATTTTACAGCTACACTAACATCAAACCAGAAGATTCCTTACCAAGTTATTTAAGTAATATAGTAAACTGAACCATAGTGCTTAATGTACATAACATGTGTTGCTGTGGGATTTAAATCCTGGCACACTTGCCCTCATGGGGATTCTGGCAGTCTTTATTTTGGACCTGCCATAGACTTCAGTTTTTATATTCTTTAAGTTTCCATCTCTGATTTTATCTACGTAGATGTTAAATTTGCATTCTTTACCTCTGTCATTCAGTTTTTAGCTGTCTCCCATGAAAGGAAATAACCACAAAAAGGTTGGTAGCTACCTAACTAATCTCTTACATACAAATGATGTTGCTTACACAGCATTTTCTATCATCCTGAAAGGGACGCCTGCCCTTCACAGCTGACAGCAGTCACCTCCAGAGCAGCATAGAAGCAGCATCAAGCACCTGAGGGAACTGGCTGTGTGAGAGGTGATTTATGGTGACTGGCAAATGAACATTGACCCTGATGAAATGCCATGCTAACAATCTTTGCTGAGGAAGTTTGTGCAGAGTGCACCATCAATGTATTCCCATACATTGTCAACAATGTTTTGGGGAGGATGTGGTGCTGATGCACCAACTGTAAACGAAGTGGCTGACAGGGTATGACAGTATGAAGACAATCTCTCTTGTCCCCTTACTGTGGTAGCTGTGGAAAAAATGACAGAATAGAGGAAATCACCAAGACAACAGCCGAGCAAAATGAGGAAATAGCTAAGAAAAACGATAAACTATTTGAAAAACTGTCCAGGATGGAAAAAGAATCTCACTCTCCCTCTAAAAGGGCCTATACCTCAGTCATTAAAAAAACCCATCCTCCTACAAAACCAACTCAAGACAAACAGGACCTGCTCCAAGATTTCCTGTTAGCTTTGCCTCTGCAACTATGGAGAGGACACGAGTAAGTGGGGGGAAATAACCTACCCCTGTCCTACAGGCACAAATGCTTGAGTTGCAAGGGTGTCTATCTATTAACTTCAAACAAAGCTCTCTAAAGGCATGACATAACATCTTGCTTATAAAAAACATTCCCTGAGCAAGCTGGAAGCCCATGGCCCATATTGGACACCAATAAATCTGTCATGGTTTAGGCCAGGTTAGCTAATGACAAACAAGGCAGAGAAAAAGGGCTTTTTTCTGTTAGTAACACTAACAGAACACTAACAACAGTGACAGGGAAAGCTGTGCATGGTTTTTAAGCAAAGGAAAAACTGTTGAAGTAGAATAAAAACCTACTAGAGAAATTTGCAAAGCTATATTAAGTTTCTTACAGACTTGGTAATGGAGCAGTCTGCAAGTATACATCTAGCCTTTAGAAATTATCTAGGACACTCCTAAAGTGTATAATGTGGGTATTTTGAGTCCATTATTCAAAACAGGAATGAATATGAATGATGTGTTGCTGCAATTATAACTTGACTGAAGCATTGCCGGTTCACATGCTGAGCCTCAGTTTCACCAATGTTTTAGCTTCATTCACGTCCTCGGGCAAATCACTTGATCTTGGCAGGTCTCTTTCTCTGTAATAGACAGCTGTTGGTAATATTTCCCGTTGTCTATTCTTTGTCGAAGAAGCCAATAAACTCTTCTGAACAAGGAGAGCCTCTTGCACAAAAGCGCTACAGTAATAAAAATAATAATTTCTGAGTTTTTTCAGATTGTAAATTCTTGTTTTACTATGGAGAAATATCCAGGTTCAAAAGACTTGATGACATTTTCTGAAATTTTATTAAATATTATTATCTGGTTGATAAACCAGAGTTCACCAGAAGTTCATTAGTCACCTTTTCAGGCTATGAAGAAGCATTTGGTTTGTTAGATGTGGAAAGGAACAACAGACTTTTCCAATGCCCCTCTTGTCCTACTGTTCCTTTCTTATTTTTCTCCCACTCTCAGCTTCACTTTTTTTTCCATATTGCCTCTTAGAGTTTGAATAACTTCCCATCTGCCACATGCCAAATCTCCTTTAGATCCTTCCTTAAAACCTACTTCCTTCACATAGCCTACTTACGCTGATATTTTCACCAAGACATCTACATTCATTCCCCATCTGAACTATTGTCCCATAAATCATATTTGTCTTGCTCAGATTGTCAGTGCTAAACATAAAGCATGTCCCGGACATTCTAGCAGTCATTCCTAGTCTGCTGCCACATGAATGATAGCGGGGTCTTGTATCAATTTCTGTACATTTCCCAGCAGGACAGAGGAGAAAAAAAAAATCATTCAAAGAACTTCACAACAGCCCTCAAGGCTTCTCTGTATTACACAGCTGGGAACAAACATTTCTTCCTCCTGTGAACTACAACTCACAACATTATTAGTTAACCAAAGGTTAAATGTAAGTAACAAATATTTGATCCTGTTACACCCGACAGTTCCTTACACATACACAGACATCTCAGTAGATACTGAAACGTGCTTTTCTTCTTGGTCCTGGAGGTGAATGTTTCAAATGACACAGAAACTGAAGCTGAATAGAAAGCATAATTATTGGTCTTTAACAGTCAATAACAAGATACGGATTGCTGAAAATTTGATGAGAAAGATCTGTGAACAGTTTTGAAAATGAATTTTGTCAGGTCATATTTAGTCAACAGCTCTCTATTTCAATTGTGAAGATTAATGTTTTTTTCCATGAAACTAATGCCAAAACTTTGACTCACTGGAAATAAAACATTAGTTTAAAGAGCTACTCATTATCATGTGTTTTACAGTAAAAAATAAATTTCATGAATTGAGATATAAACCATTTTGTCACATAACAGTATGTCGGAGAAGACGTGGAGGGTGACCTGTGTACAAATAGTTCATCCATCGTTGCCAAGTTCCCAACTACTATAACACTTGCACAGTTCACATGGAAAGGGAGAAGTTTGACTTACTCAGACGCTTAGATAAATGTTAGGTTAGCTTTCCTCTGTAAAATAGAAATCATAATGCATGCCTTACAGGAGTATAGTGATGACTGACTCTCGTTTTCATTCTCTCTAGTGTGCAAAATGCTGCCCTGTAAGCTAACACCCTAATATCAGCCTAATATCAACACCAGCCTGGATGCACACTCAGTGAGATCTTCTGGGCCATGACACCTTTATGCATGTGAGTAGAGATTTCTCATACAAAGAGAAGTTCTCAGAAAATATCCTGGCAACAGGTTCTAAGTACAAAGTAATGAGGATTTCTTGGAAGTACCTCTGTACCTTCAGCATGTATTGCTGCTTGTGTGAAGGACGCTAACAGTAGATCCCAAGGTCATCTTCTTACCTGCAAAGATTTTATTCCCACAAGAAAGCAGGAAAACTCGGTAGGTTCCAGGCAGTTCTGGGAAATGATGGATGGAAATTAATGCTGTTCATCATCTTGCAGTATAACTTCATGTTTGTTTGGAATCAAAATAAAAATCTTATTTTAGCATTGAAAATCTATATTGAATGTCTAAATGAGATGAGAAAAAGAAAATAAAGGAATTATTTTTCTTTTTTAATATATAATGATATTGTCAGTGCTGGAGTATCAAAAAATCATACCAGGAATTCTTGCAAATTTTGCAAATCCTTAACTTCAAATTTTCCTTTATTTCTCAGAAAATCCTATGGGCAGCAGTTGTTACACTGTCATGTACTCGGTAGGATTTAGCTTGTTCTATACTGCATTTAAGGTTTTATTCTCTTTTTTGTTTTGTGACACAGTGTTTTTGGTCAGTTTTGCTCTCAGATCAGACTATTTTTTTAGATGTTTTTTCTCTACAAAATATTTAGACTCATTCTTAACCTACTGAGATCTGGAGCGAGTATTCCTGGCTTTAGAGGTGCCCTAAAATGACAAAGCTGGGAAAGCACTGGCAGATGGTGCATTTGTAAGTGGGGACAGATGTTTTTCAAAGGCTGAGAAACCAAGGAATCCACAGAATTCCTAAACCCCAGTGGGTTTAATGCTTCTCGCTCTCTCTAAAATACCAATACTTTGATGTGTGTCCCATTTCCTAGATTCACTAGCACTGTGAATTTTGGGATCTTTGCACACTATTTAGGTTTTCACTTGTGAATATACATCCTAAACATTTAGAAATACTGTGTTTTCTGAAGAAACTGAAAACATTGTTAAAGTAAAGGTAATAGAGCACATGTAAATAATCTGAAATGTATTTCTTCTGTAAAAGCTGATTTCTCCAAAGTTCCTAATGCTGGTCATGATTTTGGGAACCATGACTTTGGTTCTACAATATGAAATACTTTGAAAAGGTTGTGATTTGTCAGAGAACAGAGGAGTAGTTTCGGAAAACAATACGTATTCCTTTCTGAAAGGAATACATTTTCAATGTGCCCCCACTTGGCCACTTAAGAAGAAGTAGTATTCACAGTTTCTAGTTACCATGGGTAAATTGGGCAAACATAAACCATTATGGACTCTTATGTTTCCTGTTCCATGTCCAAAAGTGCTGCGTTTGCAAACACAGGATCCTCATTTTTCCTTACTGCTGGCTTTCCAAATTCAGTTGGATCTTAAGATTTACAGGAGTGACTTTTCATGCTTTTCACGTTATCGCAGTCGGTCATTGTTCAGGTACATCTGTGAGGGCTCACCACCTTCATGTCAACCTCTCCAGTTCTAATTCAGGAATGCACTTCAGCAAATCCATCATTTTTAAGCAGTCTGTAAACTATACACACATTCAATGGTATTCTGAATGGGAATGTTTTCTTATGGATCACACGTCTGGAACCTACTTAATATTTATTGTCATGCAGCACAAGAAAGAATTATATCCAATCTTCTCAGGGTTAGCTGTTCTAGGAATAAAATAAACACATAAATAAACAAATAAAACCATTGTTTAGAAATAAAGTTGCTAGATACAACTGAAGTAACTGAACAAGCAATTTTACTTTGCCATTTTTGAAAGTCAGACTGGACTTGAACAGTTGAGTAAAAAACAAGGTTACCTGAATGCAGACCTTACAAAAATGGAAGTTCAGAATTAATTTCAAAAAGACTGTCTCAAGGAGACAGTAAGATTTTGTTACGTTACACTTGATGTTTTAATAGCCTGAGCAGTAGCCACTGACCCTGTTGTTAAAAAACAGCACTGTTAGATACTGGGCACATTTAAATCCCATCTGTGCTGTGTGTGAGGGAGAGATCTAGTGCCTGGCCCACAGAGAAGACTGTTTCAATCAAGGAAGATACTGTTTACATTTCAGAAGTCTGCATATTTTTACAAAAACCGCCATCATCATCTCATGCCAGCTCCACAGCACATGTAGTTATTCACCTCCGAATTACAGCAAAGATTTTTAGGATCCATACTTCCATCCCTTTAAAAAGTGCCAGTACTCAGACTTCAGGAAAGTCGAAGTATTGTGTGTCCAAAGGATATTGTACTGAGCACATTGCTCATTTCTAAATTCAATAAAATCTCCCGTGTTGAAGCTACTCAGCACTGCCACAGGATCTCCAGTCTAGTAGTAAAGTTCAGAGCTGTTATCCCAGCAGTCCGTTCTGGCTTTACATGACATAGAAAATATTTCTTGTGACTGATTAGCAATAGATTGTTTTTATAACAGTGTGTTTCTGTACACATGCCCTCCTCCGATATCCCTTCCCTGTTCCCAGGACAGACACCAACTCAGTAGTCACAGACTACTGTATTACATCAGAGAGCCTCATTAAATCACTGTAGACACAATTATCTTTTGTATCCATCAAACCATGAAAGGTTACCTGAGTTACTAAAAAATTCCAGGCGTGTCTTCCTAATAAACAACAGTATAGTGATTAATTGCTAAAAGAATCTGGTGCTTTAGGATTAGCTTTTATTTGGAAAGTTTAACATACTCATTCACCAGACAACTGAACTCTCCGCTTCTCACTTTCTCAGGTCACCTGCAAGTACTAAAGATTTATGTGAGCAAGAAATATTGTTACTTTTTAACGTGGCGATGTTTTTTTAAGCAACATATCTCAGATAGAAATTTAGCCCCGTGATGCATACAAAGAAAGAGACTTTGCCTTGAGAGGATTTGGTATGAACTGGGTCACAAAGGCAATTAAAAGTCGTAAACCAGATGTATTATGTCTGTTCTATCCTTTTCATTTGTGTCAACGGGTGAAATCGTAGCATGGTACGCCCTGGTTCATTTTGTCATTCTAAAGCTAGAAATGATGTAAACAAAAAAGCAGCTCTCATTTTTTTTTTAGTACCGTGAAAGATAGTAATTGTATTCTGCTTAAATCAATGATAAATTCAAAGCTGAAAACGCATGTGTATTTTTTAAAGATTCTGATGCTATAAAGTGCATTCCATAGTCTGGATTTACTTTAATTGTGATTAATTTGTTTTCTTTTATATCCCATAGTACCTATACAGAGGATGAAACGTATGTAAATAAATCACACCGTTAACGCTGTGTTTTCATTCAGCTGTGGAATCCTTCATAAAAATTACTAGTTCACTTAAAATACACACTTTAACCTTCATGCAGCTGAGCTGGGCTGAATATGGTTCCTGCTTCCATGGAAGATCAGTTTTACCACAGTGAAATACGTAAATCATGTATGTGGTTGCTCAGTAAGGAGTTACTGAAGTTAATTATATTTCTGTTGTTTTTGGCAAATAACTAGGGCTACAATGTTTACTTTAATAAGCTGCAGTAAGCACTGAGCCTCTTTAAAATCACACTCTCTAGAGTGCAAAAACTGTAAACACTGCAGAATGAGGATTCCACTTGAAAATAGATACATTACTTATTTGTCCAACGTCCTGCAAATGGGGGAGGATTTGCTATTCTCACTAAGGTATCTTTATAGGTAACTGCTGGGAAAAATGTTGCATTATCTTGGTGGCACTGAGCAGCTGATGCTGTGGCATCGTTCCTAAATAAAGGCTGTCTTTGAGAGCCCACACACTGGAGGAGAGGGAGTAGGAGTCTCTTTGGTCTCTTTGCTACCATTAGGTACAGATCAGGGGTGCAGGAGATCTCCTGAAATGTAGGATGCTGTGGTGTAGAGGGGTTACCCCCATTCCCTCAGGTTTCCTATATTCCCTGTGACACCGGTCCCTGAGGCAGAACCCATCAAAACGGGTAGCGATTTCCATGGCTGCGCCTCAAAAAGTTCACCTTCATTAACCATCCGGTTCTTTATTCAAATGCATTGTTTGGGTCATGTTTGGGCTCTCATCTTCACCTGTGGGACTTTCAGACTCATGTCTGAAACAGTTATCTGCATTTTGTGGAGGGAAAAAAAGGCCATATGCCGTTCCTAAATAGCTTGCTTTCCATAGCCAGACAGAAATGTGCCTGTAATTTTCTTTATACTGCCAATACTTTTTGTGAGAGGAAATTGTTGGGGCACTGGAAGTTATTTATTTTCCACTATATTTTATTAGGTTATTTCCTGTTTTGCTTCCTGTTCCTTTTACTCTGTCCAATTTGGCAGATTGATTTTCTTCTTGCACTTTCTTTCCTCCCAGTCCTACTCACCACGTACTTGTCCAAATCTTCTGGACATCAGTTGACTCTCAGAAAGCAGAGCTGGCCAAGGATTTCAATATTGAAAACGTGGGTAACGCTTTTCAGCTCATTTAAACCTTCAGACTTGCCATCAGACTTACATCCAAATCTAGAAAACAGGCATTTTCCTGTATGATTTTTTTTTCTTTCAAATTTATTTTCCCTTTCAATTTATTTTGCCCAAACTAACGGTAGCCTCTGCTTTATCTTGTTCCTATTCCCACTAAAGTCAGAGTTAGACTGGCTCAATTCTTCTTCTTTCTGTTTTAGGTCTTAACATGTTCCCAAAGACCCAGGCACCTCAGTAGTTTTTCAACCTTTAGAGTGGGCAAAAGAACTGGGAAATAACACAACATTCCTGGTACCACCTGATGAGTGCTGTCTAAAATGGGATGGTTTTTGGCATGATGTAAGCTTACCTGGTCTGCACAACACATTCTTACCTTTTTTGCACAACACATTCACTTCCTTTCTCTGTTAATCTCAGGAAAGTATAATTATGTTTAAAACATTTACTTGCAGGTGAGTACAATATTAGACTGTGGCTTCCAGGTCCAGCTCTGCTCTGCACTGCTTATTTTATTGCTCTGTTAGGAAGTAAAAATTGTTCATTGCATGATGAAAATTAACCAGGTTTCTCTGAAGGTGAATTTTCCAATCTACTAGCTCACAAATTTCTAGTGAAATGCACTATGCTTCAGGAAACGGGTCCCTCTGAAGTTATGTGCCCCTCTAGACTGAGATAAATGGAACGACATTAGATGCATCTATACCTTGGGAAAAGAGATCATTAAGTTCAATTCACAGAGAAATAGCCCCAAGGGATCTTAGGCTTATTCAGCCTAGCCAAAGGGCAGAGCCAGCACAGCAAAAATTCCAAAATTTCACATATTTAAGTTATTAATTTGAATTGCCAAATTGTCTTTAGACATATTGTTATAGAGCCCCAAAGTTGAATTGCTCAGCAGTTAGTTTTACCCATCAGCTGCATCAACACATGTTCTAGGAAGGCAGAAGTGTTATTCCTGAAGAAAATGAATAGAATAAGAAAAAAACATTTGAATTTGTGTTTCTTTTAAACTAAAGCATTACTTTTGTCATAACTCTTCTAAATAAACAAAACTATTACAGAACACTATTGATTCAGTTCAATAGCACATAAGACAATTGGAGAGAAGAGACTTACCAAAATGTTATCACTACAAACTCCACATAAGGAAAACTAATTCATTTTAATTATATATTTAGCAGTCACGGTGCACAAGCCATCAAAACTGGAGAGGGAAACTCCTAACATTACTTTCCTAATCAGTTTCTAAAATGTTATCTAAGTTTCAGCATTTGTTAACTAAGCACAAATTTGATAGCATTGAGGGGAAGCAATACACTCAAAAGAGATTACACAGACAAGAATATGCTGATACTAAAGGCAGTGAAAAAATATTTTTTATGCCAAGAAAGAAAAAAAAACTTGGGGTATGACCTGGAAATTTGAACACTTGAAGAACAAGGGTTCAGCATTTTTTATTTTTCATTTTTGGCACACTCCGCTCACTCCAATTTACTGCTCATGTGTTTGGACACAGATTCAACTGTCTCCTGTATCCAAGGATAATGACCTACCGCTCCAGTGATTTAGTAAACCTCAACTCTGTGCAGCCACTCAATCAGTGATGGGCTAATCCCTTAATGGCCATTTGTGTCTTTCCAATGCATCCTAAAGAGTACTGCAACACTCCGATTCTGCTGAACAGAATTATGTGCACTTCTTCCACCCTCGTTATCTTATCAGGTAGCTAATTCCCACAAATGATCATGCAGTTTCAAGTTTAAGATGAAATTGCAATTGAATCATAAATTTGTCACTCTCCAGACAGCTGCTAAGTCAGTAAAATCTTGATCAAGTGGGGATTAGTCACTGGATTGAACAATTAAGACCTGTGAGTGCATCTGGCCCTCTGTCAGAGACATGTTTATTGATAAAAAAAATAGTTTATGTAGAGGTTTAAAATGTTATTAATTCTTAAGTGGAGCATAATCCTTTAGCTAGTATATTGTGACACAGCTAACTATCCCAATAACATCTTGTTCTGCTCAATCAACTATTCAAACAGAATTAATCTTTTGAAATAATGATGACTGTGAGCCTTTACAAATTACCAGAGCAGAGTGCAGTAAGAGATGTCATTTACAAAAATTGTTTGCTTCTGTGGCTTTTTTTTTCAGGGAGAAACAGGCTTTCAGTTCATCACCTAGTTATGCTTTTATTAAAATGTTCATATGAATTAAGCAATATATTTCTTACACAAGAAAAATATATTTCCTGCAGAGAACGGACATATACACACATTTCTGAGCCCTATTTTGAAAAAAATTAAGGCACAACGATATCCTGGAATGCTCTTTTGCACTGCTTGTTATATAATGGAAACAAATAAAGGAGATAGAGAAGCACTTCCCTCAAGTTAGTGACCCCTATCCGAAGTTTTCTTTAGCAGAGATTTTTCCCGTTGTATCACATATCCATGTTTTACCACGATCTATTTTTGTTAGTTTATTGTAGGCCTCTGAAATGTGGATCTCTGTTCCATGGCTGTAAATTTTATACCTTGCCTATTTTGAACATTGAGGTAGTTTCTTAACTACAGGTGTAGATGGTGTGATATTCTGGCTACTTCTGTAGCTCTTCAGTTATGGAGTTTTCATTGTGTTGACAATCAGCTGTGAAGAACTCAGCAGACACTAAAAGCCTCATTTCAGGCATACTACTAACAGCAGCAATTTTGGTTCATCTTTGTTCTGACTAAGGCTTCAACTAGTAAATTAAAGCTAAATGATTTAAGGTATAATTCACTAACAATACCGTGAGTGTGTGCATTCTTGTTATCTGACAGATTCTGTACCTGCCAGGTCTGTAGTATGTAATCATTGACCAAGCTCTTCCAGTGCCACCAGTGTCAGTTTTTCTGATTTATCTGTTGCAATGAAAAAAAACCAAAAACCAAAAACAAAACCAAAAAAGCCCCAGCATTCCTGTATCCACAGATAAAAATGTGATTTGCTTGCCCGATGGAAATCTCCGTGTTGTACTTGCTTGTTGTTAAAAAGATTCACTGGAATTATAGCAGACAAAGGAGAAAATTGGACTTGCATTTTTTGCAGCCCAAATGTTCTCATTCCATAGCTCTGAGCACAAGAGCAGATCTATCCCTTAGCTTTTCTCACAAGATACTGAAACAAAACATTCCATTTGAGGCTTGAGAGAAATATTTTGTTCAACTTCACATAGCAGTTTTTAGCATTTTATTTCCACAAAAATTAAAATATTAAATATAAATTCATCCCAATGAAATTAAAATTTGGGGCAAATACCTACATTTGGCTGCCCATCTGAAAAATCAATTTACTTCCTTAATTAACTTAGCAATGTGCTTTATACTGGATTGTTTCAGAGTTCAAAGTTACATCAATATGATAATAGCAACGCATTAACTCCACACAAGAAACTAAGATGAATTAACGTTATGGAGGAAATTAGTTATCTCCTTATGGTAACATAGCATTGATGTTTTTCCTTGTACAGTTACACTGAGCAGCACCAAATCCAATATCATGTGCAATAAACAATTATCATAATATTTAGCTATGTTAAGTCTTCACAGAGCTCAGCTGGAAATAAAGGTTATATAATTTCAGCAGGGCATAATTACATTCTACATCTTGAAAACACTCTTTATCTACCACTTGTTACCAACTCCATGTCTTGTGCAGACTCTAAGTGTAGAAATGAAACCAAGTATGGTCAAGAAAGTTCTCGAGGAACAGTTTAGCCAGGCAGGTACCTTTACCTGTGGTATAAATATTGGCTGGGTTTAGCACTGAGATATGGTGGAAAAATTCAAGTCCAAATTAACCATCTTGTGGCTTTTGAGCAGAAACTCTCAAGAGAGTCCCAGCCATTTCACAGCCACAACATTTCTGTAGCCCATCTCAGACAAGGAGGCCTCAAACTCTGATTTCATCGTTTCGCTCATGCAATCCAAAACTAGGCCCTTAGCAACGCTTTTTGCAGAGTCCCCAAAGTGCTTAATTCACACCCACCTGCAGGCTACAGCAGACAGGAGGGGAAGTTTTAGTCACTTTCTAGTCAAAGGTACCAACTGCCGTGGGCAACAGCGTGCAGAGGTGGCCGAGCCCCTCGGGACCGCTCCTGGTTTGGGCCTGGTTGGCGCCGACGGTTGGTTGGGTGGGTGTTTGGGGCTGGGCCACGAACACCTGCTGAAGCCGGACTGTGTTCATTTGTAGTCACTATGGCAAATTCTGCCTCAGTATCACACCCTACGTTCTTTGTCAAATCACAGCTGAAGGGCCTCTTGCTCAAGGAACGCAGCCCAAATTCTTCTGACAACCAGGTTGGATTAGGGTGATTCACTTCATGAATCAGACAGCAACATGCCCTACACTAGCCATTGCTCTTCCATGCTGCTCAGAAGCATAATTCTGTAAATACTCTAAAATCCTACTCTCTCGGGTCACAGTCATTTCATTTTGCCCTTGCCTGTGGCTGATTAATGCAAATCCAATTTCATGCCAGCCAGCCGAAGCAATCTGCACAGTGTACAGAAATCCAGAGTTTCCACTAGAAGGCAAAAATGTTTTCACCAGTTACTCATGTTTTCAGAAAAGAAGGTCAGAATTCTAAATGCACTGATATCAAAGAGAAGAATTTAAAAATTCGATCACAAAAATCTTTGATTTAAAAGTACAATTGAAAAATCCAGCTGGGCTACTTGTGATTTTTTCTCTGAGTTTAGTACATGTCTGAATAAAAAAAAACCAAACACAACTTAACATCTAAAACAACAACCCTGCCTTTCAAGATAGATCTCTGCAAAAAGAGCCAGGAATGTACTAAGCTATTTCCAGCAAATGGCCAAGCTAAACAACACACAATGACAAAATTTCCCCTGATGAAAAACAAAGTTATACATTTCATGACTATTCACTATGTTACTCCTAAAGTGAGTTCACATTTTGGGCCAGGATTAGCTCACCCCTCTATCCTAACGTTAAATACGTGTGCAAGCAGAGAGGGGAAGTTAAAAGAAAAAACAAAACGCAAACCCAACCCTGCCCTAGGCTTCTCTGTCACCTGAAATATTATTCTACTTAAATAATATTCATATCTTACAGTGGAAAATGCAGGATCATGTACCAGAGGTACAGGAATCCAGCTGAACCACATGATATACAGAATATAACCCGATACATAGACCTTCCTGTAGTCTTAATATCAATGTGACAGAACATCCTCTAACTGGATACTCATGTGGAATAACTAGGATACTAAATTTGGAATAATCAGTGGGTTTTGAACCTAATCCAGCAATTTTTGGTCAGGTAGAAGTTCTACTCGTATTAACTTCAGCAACATGGTGCTTTTCTGAGTAAGAATCTAAGATTTCAGATTCAGCAGAGGCTCATACAATTAGAAGTGCATTACATTATATTACATTTATTAACAAGGGAGATTAATGTTTTAACTGGCTGGTCTAAAAATTCATAGTTAATTGTGAAATTCAGAATCTTTAGTGGTTTTTAGTTCCCTATGGTACCCAGTTCTAATAAATATTCCAGTGCCACTAGAAATTACATTGCGTAAGTTTCTGTTGACCAAAATGTTTCAAGATGTAAACCCTTCAAAAGATCAGCATATATTTTGCTGATTTGCACATTTGATGAAGCCACCTCCCAAAAACCAGTTTGGGTCAATCCAATATTTTATATCATTTTGGATATGTAGACTGTACAAAACTTTTTGTAATCTAATTACATGAAACAAAATAGCACATAAAAGGAAAAAAGATGAACTCTAGAGGCACTTCACTAAGAAAAATTCCCTTTGTTTTTTTTGTTTGACTTTCTTTAATGAATAATTTTAATGGTCTCTGAAATGCTCAGGAGAATATTTGTTGTCTGAGCAAGTGTCACCTGTCTGTCTGTGGGCTTTATGAGGTTTTAAATGCAGTGGCTCTAAAGCAAGTATTGCTGAATGGCTTAATAACATTACCAAGGTATCAGCTGCTTCAAGTTTGTCCTTGTCGGTGTGGAATATTCTCCTGTTAGGCTGACTGGCCTTAATTTAGCCCAAGCTCATCATAAAATGTTTGGCTGGATGATCAGTGACTGATGTGGAGGGAGCCTGGGGACGCTGGTCCAGCTTCTAGTGGCTGCGTCCTCTGGATGCGCAGCCACAAAGCACAGAAGCCAAAGACCGGGAGGGCAGGAAGAGAGCAACCTGTTACCTGCCCACAGGCTGCAAGTCTAGAACTCTCCAGTTTGGATGGGAAGTACCAAAGGCCTGCAGTGAAAAGCACACGGGAACTGCCTCCTCTGTCTGTGCTGTGTGGCTAAAACCAAGGCTCGGTCACTTGGGGCAGGAATATTTCCCCATCAGTGCATTCATTCATTTTTTGCCTTTAACAGTTAATGATTTGCTAAGGAGACAATGGAAATGTTTTCAGTGTTTGATTCTGCTTTAGGAAAAAAAAAAAAAAAAAAAAAAAGGAGACTCTGAAAGATTTAACTATGAGACCTGTGTGTGGTAGATAAGAACTAAAGGGTTAAAAAAACTAATCATGGGCAGCCATCAAGCAGCAGAGAGTAGCAAACATACTGGACACAAACAGGTGATAAAAGGCGATAAGAGAGATGACAAAATTAAGAAAATAAAGAACACTGTTATAAAGATTTATAGATCAGCTAAAGCAGAGCAAAATAAATGATAACAAACTGATAAAAAAGAAATGGGGCATCAGCCGTATAAACACGCAGGAAACTTCAATGCTTCTGTATAGTCCTATGACACTGCTTTGTTTACACCAGCATTGACCTTGTGCTCCCAAAGAAGTTTATTAACCATCTTGGTCTTTCTTTGTGTTGCTTTACTCATCAAGAGAAAGTTGTACAGGGTTGATTCTGATGAATGGCTTTTTCAGAAAGTCAAGTTATCCTTGACTAGATGCAGATGGCCTAGTAAAAAATGAATGCTGCCAGCAGACATTGTCTTTATCAGTAGTAAAAGTTCAGCAGGGACTAGGCTTCCTCATCTCTGGCCAAAGAAACCCAGCCTTCTGTTTCAGCACCGTATCACATATTGTCCTAATGAATTCTTGTAACACACTGCAGCCCAGATAAATATGCTTATATTAATGTTTTTTGGCAGTCTGGGGCATGGTACAGAATTGACACAAGTGTTTGGACTCTGCCTGCAGCAGACACTAGGAATTTATACAGCTTAGAAATATGAGGCTGTTGTTAGGTTGGTTGTCCTGCGGGATGACCTTCACTATTGCAAACTGCAGCTTGTCCTCCCCGGCCTGGCTTCCGAAACCACGCACAAGTCCCGCAGCTCGGGGCAGGGTGAGGAAGCAGCTCAGTCACCCGGGGGTTTCATTCATTCCACAACATTCCACAAAAAATAATGTGAGATGTTTATATTTCCGACGGTCCAGTGGGCTTTCACCAGGGCAAGGTCCAGTGCGGGCAATTCGAACCCTGCTGCCACTGCAACAGGAACCCCTGTTCCTTTCTTTGATTCTCTATTAATTCTTCCTTCTAATAACAGAAGCACACACCTCCACACTTCTGAGGTGATGAGCAGGGAGTGATTCACAGCACACTGCAGTCGTGGAGCACCACTCTAGGCAGCCTCAAGGACAGCAGGGTCTCTGCCTTTGAAGAGCACCCCACGCAACCAGATTTTTAAAACTGCAATTCTCCGTAGCTACCCAGACCCACCGGGAGAAACGCTGTCCCTACAATAACAGCACAGAGCCCTCCTCTGAAGGCAACTGGACTGCCCTCTGAGCTGTGTTACATTCCAGTCTTCAGCCCTGACTGCTTTGTCAGCCCTGTAACTTTGTGTTGCAAGTTAGGAAATTCCTCCAGCTGCAGTGGGCTTGGCTGCCCTGCCTTCCCACAGCCCTGCCTGTCCTGAGAGGGAGCTGGCTTTGGGCTGAGCCGTCTAGTGGCTGAGAGGGAAATCCTGCTCCCGCTCTAAATACAAGTCTTTGTTGGGCTGGAGTGCTTGCCATGCAGTAGATAAAAACTTCTTTATTTGCCTTTATCACATACCTTTACTGTGCAGCTAGAACCATAACTTAACCTAAAAACCTCAGTGACACGGTTAAAAGTGTCAGAGACCTTCCTGGGAGGAGACACTGAGCAGATGTGATGGTTGTACCAGCCAAGCACGTGCACGAGGACACACCGTTTCCCAAGGAACTCTGGGGCAGGATTTTTTCTGGGCAGCGAGGTTACTTTTTTTTTTTTTTTTTGTAGTTTATGTTTTCCAACATTTCATTTAAATGAATGGGAGCTCTGGGGCATGACTCAGATGAGAATGAGCCATAAAAAGAAACAGCCTGAGAATAAATATAGTTGTATTTCTCTCCTGCACCTCCATCCCAAAGCCTCTCAGTGCCCCGTGTGTTTCTATAATCCCCTCGCACCAAAAGGGCTTTTCGGGTGCCAGGGAAGGGCAACTAGTTTTATATTATATTTATCTAGTCATTCAAGCAAGGATGGCCAGACAGGTCTTTCCATGATGGCTCAGCTTATTTTTGCAGATTAAGATCTTGGTTCTGCCAGGATTCACCAGAACGTAGCTACCCTGTTTCACACAAAAACCAGTGATGCTATTAAACTGTATCTATTCCCATGGGATAGGCAGTCAGGCACTAGGAACACCAAAGCCCTGCCTGGGGCTGTATTTTCTCATTCAAGATTTTCAGTGCCTTTAAACACCTGTCTTTTAAAGCCTCCTCTGTGGCTCGCAACCTCCCCAGGGCAGAGCCTTCCCGCTACTCACCTAGCACAAGATCTGTCCATGTTACATGTGTCCTCTGGGAGAACAGACCCTCCCCACTACTCGGAGCCCTTGGAGATCTCAAAGTGGACATTTTTAGCAGCAGAAGCTGGCATGTGTGGTTGGATTGCAATCTATATGGGAAGCTGTACTTTATTTATTTGATGCTGTGGCTTAGGTTCAGCAGCCGTGCCCATCTTGGGTTCCTCACCTCCATCATCTAAGGATGTGACTCTGCTGGTGGAGCCACGTCTGCTCCTCAGCACGGCTACAGCCAAGCGGAGCACTTAGAACCAGGCTCCATCGTGCTGCTGTTCGAAGCCACAGAAGTTCTGCCAGCAGTTTTTATGGGAATCGACAGAGGCTGTGCTGACAACGTGAAAGTATGCAAACCTCCAGACAAGCAGAGAAGAACATAACCTTTGTATATTTTGTCTTTGCCTCATTTGAATCGTATTCTAGCCAACCCTGTTCTTTCCCATAATACAAGTAGTCTTCCATGAAAAAAAGGAAAAAGAAATATTTTCTTTGCTTTCTTTTTTTTTTTTCTTTTGATGTTTCTTTCTGTGCTTTGCATTGCCAACTTGCAAGAAGATTTGCTTGGGTAGAAGTTCTTCAAAAAGCTGGTTTTTAGCAAGCCTGTCAGGGCACCTCGCTCGTGGCAGGGCGGGCAGCGCTGAGGAGCGGTGCATGGAGAGCACACCCCATTCTCTCTGCCTCGTCCTTTCAGGCTGCCCTGGCAGTTTCCCTTCCTCCCTCACAGGGCGCTGCCGACAGCCCTGGTGGGTCTCCCCCAAACACCAAGATCCACTCTGCTCCTGGCTGGGGCTCGAGCACTCTCCGAGGCCATGGGCCCACCACTGTCCTCTGGGTTTATCTCTACTCTACCCCCGGTTTTGTCACTGTATCCTTCAATCCCCTCTCTCCCCATAAAAGTGTCCAGCTGTCTCTTAAACTCACTTTACCATTTGCTTCTTTGACCTCACTTGGCAACTTATCCTTGTGTTTATTATTTGAGGTGGAATAGTTCTGGCTACATTCCTGGTTTTACTCTTAATTGTCTAATTTTTAGAATGGTGTCAGTGGGGTTGGGATTTTGGGTTGGGCTTTTTTTTTAACTCGTCACTCTTGTGACCAGGTCTTCTGTTTCATTAGGCTCCTTCATGTCATCGGGACTTCCAATAACTTAAAGAATCCTAATGAATTTTTTATTGCATCTTCCCAAATATTGCAGCTGGGCCTTCTTGTCCATTAGTGCCATTCTGAACTGCATACACTGCCTTTAATTACCTTTTTGTTAATTGGGAGGGAGGGGGGAAGGAGGATTTTCTCCAAGTGAGGAAGTGTTCCCCAGCTGAAAAGGTACAAGCAGGACCTTCTTCACGTCCTCTGGCCGCCCAGCTCTGCCTGCTGGTTGCCTTTGTGTACGCCAGGCCCAGGCAGCTGGGAGGTGTGGGGGCACCTTCTCAGAGCCCCCCGACCCGCTCCAGAGCCTTGTCAGGCTTTTGGACGAGGTTCCTCACCGTAGTGCATTTGCCTTCAGGTCACGCTGGCGACGGGGAAAGGTCAGACATGGTGGGGTTTTCTCAGTGCCTGTCGGGGAAAGGGGAAGGGGAAGAAACAGTGGGTTAAGACACCTACCTGCATCCTCAGGAACTGGTCCCAGTTGCTGCAGGGTTGGTTGGTGGAGCAGTGAAATGAATCCTACTGATACCCTCAAACAGATAGGCCGGGTTGGAGTGGCTTCTAAAATGAACAACTGGCCTAACCCACCACAGAAAGAGAAGCAAAGAGTGACTTCTTTGCAAGTCCCCCCCTCCCCTTACAGGAAGGGGACCTGAAGGAAGGATGGAGGCAGCAAGGTAACACCTTCGTGCCTCCTCTGTGGTCAGCACAGTCTGAGTGCTTAAAGCTATGACACACGCCAGAAGCAGATCATGGGGTTACAATTCAGGCACGTTAGCTCTCCTCTTTTCCTAAAGCAAAAGAGACACTTTGCTGGATTCACCTTCCTTGAAAAAATTGGTGCAAGTGAACCCTTGAATCCCAGCTGAGAGCATCAGAGAGAGCGATCACGTTCCCTTTCGTACCCAAAACGTCTTGCACATCATCAAGCGACAAGAAAAATTAGAAGTGTTCTCTCTCTAATTGGCATTCTCCATGCTGGGGGGCTACGGAAGCCACGGGACAGGAATAGTTTGCCAACCACAGCAAGACATTAACCAGCACCCAAAATAGCATCGGTCGCTATTTTCGATTTAAGGCTGGGGGGGGGCAGAGGCATAAAAAATTTGCTGAGGACAGTTGTAAGATGTAACAGAGCCCCCTCCCCTTTCCCATGGAGGCCGAGCTCCCAGAGAGTGAGCCCGCTGGGCAGTCCCTGCCACCCACCAGCCCAGGCTCCACTGGTGCAACCATCCATTTGGCCCCCCCGGGCGCTGCGCAGCGCAGGCTCGGCTGTGGGTATTCACAGGCCACCGGGATTCTGGCCTCTGCTGCGGCGGAGTTTGGGTTGTATTTCACAAAAGATGGTTTTATTTATGCTCGACCGATGCAGGCACAACTGGAGGCTGATTTTTCTTTTTTTGGCTTTTAGTATAAACACTCGTGGCAGCTCTCTATTTTGGGCGCAGGCTGGAAAACAGATTGTTTTGTAGTTGCAGGAGGCTGCTGGGGAAATCGGAGGACATTGTTATTGCGACTGAACTTTTCTCTCGAGAAAGCAGGAGGAGTTGCTTTATTTTTTAATTCTGTGCAGTTTTACGTACACCGTTCGCTCCAAATATTTGATGTTTGCCACACTTGTTATGAGTTTCTCCAGAGAGATGCTGTCTTTTGGCAGCAAAAGATAAAGTTGACTGATACAAATGAGTCACAGTACCCCAACAGTAATTAACAGTGATGCAATACCCATGCGAAAAAGAGGACTTGAAGAATTAACTGTTGAGTTTTCTTGACGATGCAGCTGCACTTTAAGAGAGAAAGCTCGACCCATCATAGAACTCCATTGTGTACATTAGAGAAAAAAGCTTGGCAAGATACATTAAAGATTTTTGCTAAAGAGATACAAATATTTTGCAAGGTCAAAGGGCGCTGAGGCAGGCTGTACTTGCTTCCAAAGAAAAGTAGGCAGTATGACAAAGAAACAGTAATATTTTTTTATCTTCATTTTCACACTTCATCATCTAAGAAAGACTGTCTTTTTCAACCTGCTGAACTGATTTAAGCCACCCCAACTCTAACTTAACTTTTACTTGAAAGTCAGGCTATGGCATCCTAATCTAAGAAGTTCTCTGTGCTTATGGCTTCAGCACAGTTCTACATAAGGCCAGTTCTGCTATTTATAAACTGGCTTTTGCTATTCTACAAAGTTCTTGTTCAAATCTTACAGGTTGAAAGAAAAGGAATAGTTTGGTAAAAAGACGAAAGATCGAAGTAACTGGTTTATAGCACAATATGAAACTTGACACTGTTTTCTGCTGCCAGTATGATTCCCAAGTGAGATGGATAAATTGTGGTCAAGACCTGGACAGGTTAACTAGTGGTCATCAGTGCTGGTGGTACCTTTATATACAAAAAAAAAAAAAAAAAAAGAAAAAAAAAAAGGATACTATTGGACACGGCATTTGAAATTTAATACCAGACATGAAACAAGACATCTGTTGGACTCTCATTTGTTTCTCTTTGAATGGGCTTTAATTGAAAGCTCAGTGAAAAATGCAGGTTACATTCTTAGTGTTATCAATAGTTTGTAACAGCAACAACATCAGAACAGTGATGCATCTAATATTTATACACTTTCTAGTTTTAGATGTCTAAGAGCAATACATTATCAGATATATATATACACACAATTTCAAGCAATTAAAAGTAAATAATAAACCCCTCCTCCCCAAACCCTGAAACAATATATTTCCTTACACTAATAATGTCTTTTTCACATATACTTGACAAAGAGTCTTTTTAAGTTACTTATCTTAAGAGTAATCTGTTAATGGAGAACCTGGACCAGCCCCATTAAAAGTTCAGTTTTAAGTTTATACAGCTTGCTAGCCACATAACCAGTGTGGCTTTACATTGTAAACAAATCCCAAATGTCTACAATGATTGGAATTAGTTTTGTGTAAAGGAGATCTATGCATCTCATGATAGAATAAATTTAAAACAATACATTAAAAAAGAGAGAGAGAAAGGGAGAGAGTTATTTGACAAACAAAACCGTTTGGGGGGGGATCGATTGGGTGATTATTTAAAAAACAAGTTAACTTAATGGTAAGATTCTTGTTTTCTGTACAGAGAGGCTCCGGTTCATCTACCTTTAGCTGCTCTAGAAATACCTTCTTTGAAAAAAAGGTTTGATTTCTGAAATCCAGAAGCAGAGCTCCGAACTTTAAAAGCTTGCCCTGTGGCAGTAGGAGTATAAAGTTTACCAAAAGTATCTCGGGTGACTGTTCTGTCACCTGGTTTTGTGAGGACAGCTGCACTGGCACTTGGGAACCTCAGCCTTCAGCAGGGAGGCAGCACCCCAGCCGCTGCAGGGCCTACCTAGCAAAGCTCAGCTGAAAATAAAACCAGAAAGCTGGAGGCAGACAGGGAAGGTAAGCGCAGTTTAGAATCATCTGGGTGCTGTGGCAATCGTCCTTACTTTTTTTTTTTTTACAAAATTACAAATAAGAATCTCTTGACCTTATCGAATAGGAACCTGTGTGAGTCCAACCGGGAGCCAAGGCTGAGCAGAATCCTACGGTTTAGTTAACTGGTGTCAAATGGGATGCGGAGACAGCTGCAGCTTTCTGACAGAGGTGATCCAAGATGGCTGATAGAGTTTGCAGTAGCTCATAATGTCCCATCTGGTTTATTCACTTGTTTGAACTGTCTAAAGGGCCAACTGCAGCTTAGTCATGTTCCTCTGGTGCATGTTGTGGTGACGAACTAATTCATCAGACCTGGCAAATTTTTTTTGACAGCTGGGCCACCGGCAACTGAAAGGCTTTTCACCTGTTAACAAAACACCCTGTTATTAACCGGGCATACAGCTCGCCTGAGACACTGCTAGTTGTTTTCTTTCTGTGGGGTTGTGAGGAGCCGGGCAGAGCCCCTGTCAGGAGGAAAGGCATCCCGGGCTTGTCCTGAGAGGGTGTGGGAGCCCCCTCCATTCCTCCTCACATCAGCGCTCGCTGCTTTCCTACATCAGCTGATACTGAGCAACAGCCCTTTCGGATGGCGGCGGACATTTTGCAGCAGTTCACTCCTGAAGACAGGCCCTTACCGAACACCGGGTGGCCACGTCTGCTCTCCAATGCACTAGTTTAAAAGTCACTCTGGCATTTGCACCAGCTTCAGTCACACCTCGGGCTGTGGCGCAGACAGACTGTTAGTCACTGTGGAAATTGTCAGGGACTATTTAGAGCTTGACCTCAAGTCAAGGAGAGTTTTTCCAGCCAGTTCAACGAGTTTTGGCTGAAGTTCTTTGAAACTGGTGAGTGTAAGTGCATATGGTAGAAGCGACAGAGTTCAGCACAAAGTCTGCTGAAGCCAGACTGAGAGTTTCCCACTACTATCTAAAGTAGATTCATATCTATGAGAGATCTTAGAAACTCAAAATATTCAGTGTTTTTCTAGCATTCCAATGAGTGTAATATTCACTAAAAATTACCCCAAGCAAAGCACATTCAATTTTAACAAGAAACGCCATCACCTTTTTACACTTTAATCTGGTCTCTTGATTTTCTGCAATGTTTAAGTGGACTTTTCAGGCTGTGTTTCTGATGCCGCTGCAGTGCTGATGGAATGCTTTCATTAGTCCAGAGCAGTGCCCAGTGACTCGTGTTTCTTTCAGAATTGCATTTTCCTTTTTTCCCCCAAAAAGAAATGCAATATTTTAAAGTAGGTCCAGCTGTGGGGCTGGGCTCTTCATTACTGTCTACGCACCTCATGCTCTCCAACTCAAGACACGCTGAGGTGGCACAAGCTCACCCAGACACCTTCTCCTCTTCTTTGCCTCACACTCTGTGCTCTTCACAAACATCTAAATTCAGGCAAAAGGGGATCTGGGCTTGGCATAAATTTGCATTTCTGTTTGCAAAATCCCATACAATCTATTTAAGGGGAGGGCAGGTGTTTAAAATCTATTTATCCATTTAACATACACACTGGCAAAAGCATCAACTATCTCACGTGAGTGCACAAAACAAAATGGGGCAAAAATGATGTGGTCAGAGCTACTGACAGAAATCACAGATTGTGTAAAGCGGTCTCCTTTCATTTCAGCAGCATTAGCAAAACCATCTTGTGAACTGATGCAAGTCATCTATAACTGGCCAGTTTTCCACATATTGCTGTTTCACAAGCAATTCTGTTTGTCCTCTCGCAACAGGGGGCAGCAATCTCTATTAGTTCTCTGCTGGGCACAAATTACTTTGTACAGTTTCACTGTACAGATATGAGAAATCACATTTCCATTGCTAAAAAATGTATATAGATGTCTGGAGTTTTCCTTTGATTCTTTTGGGTTTTTTTGCTTTCTACAGCAAAGATTTCTGACACAGTAAAATTGCTTGTGGAGACAAAAGCCCCTGAATTTGGAGCTCAACAAAGAGTTTGGCAGTTGACTTAAAATTAGGATGGAATCAGATGGAAGTCACCTGTGCTTTGCTTCATCAAGCAAGATTTAACATTGAGCAAGTTAACTTAAGCTTGGTGGTTTGTTGCAAAACGTAGGGGTCACAAGAAAAAAAGAGGAATGAAGCTACAGGGCAAGACGGAGATGAAAAATCCCCACCTACCACTTGGGGTGTGTGCATTTTACAGTCAAAGAACATGACACATCCAAAACCACCGAGAGGAGCTGGGCTGCAGAGCTCACACAGGCCCTGAGCCAGCAGCAGGCAGCAAAGCCCACGCAAAGGTCTGTGCTACGAGGCTATGGGAGCTCCAGGGAGGCTGCTTTCAGCAATGAGTGCACTGTGGGCTTGGATCACGTGGAGCAAGGAAGAGCTAGAATGGGGAGAGGAGTTTCACTAGAAAAAAAAAGAGAGCAAGCTCTTCGCTGATTTAGCTAACGTGGGGTAAAAAACGCTGGAGTTGTGAAAGTCTTGAACTGGGAGATCAGTTAGCAATGAGATGGGATGGGGAATGTAGTTTATCCTGACTTGCTGGCATATGACAACTACTTGCCACTTTGTCTCTACCAGAAGGTTACCTCTTGCTGATTAAGAAAACACCTTTTCATGCAAATGCCCAGAGACCCTGCAGCTCAGCTCGAGACTATGGGGAGAACCCAGGAGCCCAGCCATGGCCTTCACCATTTGCAGCCTGCGAGCACAGACACGGCCATTACTTGAAGCGTTTATTTGGCCGGTGCCACAGAAAATGCCATTGTTCTCAGGTGAATTATTTCCTTTATTAAAATAGTTTTTTTTATTTTTTAAAGTCTTAAATCTGTGTTTTTAAGGTCCAGGAGAGACAAAAGAATCCTTAGCAGGGAGAAAAAGGTTTTCAGGCTCCTTGTGCATCTGTACAGAGACTGAATTTAAAAGGTTAACACCAGTATAGAAAACACTGTGACATCTAATAACATGTCAAAGTGCTCAGCAAACAATCACTTGGTTAAAATCCTGCATTTGTCATGGAAGGGAACAGAAAACGTCAGTTCATGGGAATAATTCTAACACTTAAAACTAAAATACAGAGGTTGCTGCAGTTGCTCCTTAATGGTGTTTACATTTACGTGAAGTCTGAGTAGACTAAAATGGCCTCATATTTTTTCCACTGTATTTATATGAAATACTACGGTTTCTACAAAAAGGTCCTTGAATATTTGAGTAAGCTTTTACTTTAGTGTCTGTCAGTGCGAGTTTGCAAAAGGCACTCCTTTTATCTTCTGGAGAGATTACAGTACAAGCAGCAACAGCACGAGCTTTGCCATGCTATCCTGCATTAGGCTCAACTGACACTTAGGAGAAGCATGAGTAGGCACGAATACTTTAGATTACAGACATTCGGCTGAAGCTAGAATTAAAATTTCTATCTTGCAGGGTTTTTTCAGCAAAGGCAGTAGATCAACTTGACATTTGTGGGCTGAGACCATGATGTTCATTTCATAATAGCTGACAAAATACATTTTGCCAAGCTGAAATTTCTTTGAACGTAAAGAAAGAAAGCATAGTTCCCAAAATTACCTAAAGCCCTTTGTGTAAAGTGACTATGACACTTGGCAAATACACTTGAAACACTGAAAAATCAGCACACTCTGAAATTCCTTCTGTTGTTTTGAATATTTAACTCCCGGCAACGGACCTTCTAATTATTTAATTTACAACAACATTGATTTAAACTTAAAAAATAATGAAATATAAATGTGAAGAAAAGTTTACGCACTTGTTTTACCTGTATGAGTCCTGGTATGAGTCTTCAGATGATCAGATCTGGAGAACTTTCTCTGACAGGTTTTACACTGGAAGGGCTTCACACCTGAAAAGACAAGTCTATTCTTATAGGCCAACCCCTTTTGAAAGGGTGAACAAAATCAGCTATTTCTGAATTTTCAAAAGCCTGTGGGTTTTTTCGTACTAGCTACTGTAACTGCTCCTCCCAGCTTCATGCCTACACATGACAGAAAGTCATTAATTGGGCCACCATCCCTTTGCAACCTCCTCTTCTGATGTCTGAGTCTGAAGCATCCGAGCAGCACCATCACAAACACTTACACTGTTGGACTAAGGAGGGTCTGCAAACTTCCTTAATTGTGATCCTGATGCTTGGCACTACTGGCATTGTGTATGGGCAAATGTGACATGAGAAGAGTAGAGGTTCTTTGGATCTCAATTCGCATAGAAAGATGGAAAGATGAACTCTACGAGCAGAGATGTGAGGTCAACAAACCTGTGTGTCGTCTTTGGTGCCGTTTGAGTTGGTCTGAACGAGAAAATCTCCGTTCACAGTCCTTAAAATCACACTGATAGGGTTTTTCACCTGTAAATTACAAACAGTTTATCAGAAAATGCAGCGAAATGAGGGAACACGTCAATCAGAATCAGAACATGAAAGGTGTTGCACTGAAAGACTCCTCTCCTCAATAAAGCAGCCCAGTGGTACTCCAGGACTCGTCCCCTATAGAACCATACAACTGGGCTGGAGTCAGAGGGGAAAGGCTGGCACAATTCCACGGCATTGACACTGATGTTGAGTCTGCCCATTCTAAAAAAAATAGATCATTAGGTTAAAGCTACAAAAAAAAATCAGGTTGCATGAAATATTTTTATTGCTTTTTGCTGGAAAAGAGCAGAAATCTCTGGTTTCGCATTTATCAAAACAAACCCCAACATATTAAGTCCTTTCCACCAGTTTCAGCAATATAAAGTTTGTACAACTTGTAGTTTGCTCTAAATTGAAGTAAAATCAAATCCAACAACACCCATGTAGGTGTTTAATCCACAATATGTGGATTAGCAAAATTCAACCACAGAAAAATACATTCATTCCCAAAACACAAGTGCTGTTTCTTCCACAAAGCAGCAGTAAATAGAATTTCTCATGTAGGTGCAGACCTCCCGTAGGCAATTCTATGAATTGCTGGGAGGCCACACGGAAATACAAACTCTTCCTCCACCTCCCATACAGGTCAGCAGAGGTCCTGGGACAAAAAGTGGGATTTTTAAATCCTTGCAAGCTAGCTCCTTAAATGAACAAGGATTTCAGTGCAAAGGACCTCACCAGCCACATAAACACGCAAAAAGAAATGCAGCAATCAAGGAGCTTGAGGAACAAAGCTGGGATGTAGCATAGGACAGAGACGGTGAAATTTGGCCAGCACAAAAAGCTTATGCTGTTAAAGCACGACCTGCATGTTCCTTCAGATCTGATTCGCGTCTAAGGCCCCTTTGCACAGCACTGGAATCCTGCAAGAGCCTCGGATGTAACTACTTTTCTATCTGCACGAGGCCTGTTTACAGCACCACAGCCCTGCGCAGGGACCTCAGCACAAGAAGTAATGAAAAATCTCCCCCTGCAAAGCTGGGAGAATCCTGGGTTTTATCTGGAAGGTACACACGAGACCAGCTGGGACCTGCTTTGTCTACGGTGGAAAGCTGAGATGTAAAACAAAGGCCTGGTAGGAAGGATCTAAAGAAAAACATCAGCTGAAGTGGGTAGTGAGTTTAATTTCTCTAAGTATGTTTTTAAACATGCATCACTTCTGGAAATCTTCACTGCAAGTGTCTGCATTTCTGGTTTCGTTGTGCTGAGGAAATGTATTCCAGTTGCACTGGTTGGTATTCTGAGGTACCACTGCAAAGGAGTGTAAAGCAGCAGCATTCTGATCTAGGTGACACCCTGTAAGTAGCACATTAAGAAGAGCATTCCAAATTCATACCGGTGTGGCTAGGATCAAAATTTCACAAAAAGCATCTAAATCTGCAAGAACAAGCTAACTTCCTGTGACAGTCACCCAAAGGAGTTTACTGATTTGCAAACCTAGGTGTGGACAATTTCCATGTCTGCTCCGCTTAATTTATTAGCATAAGGGATTAAAGTTGCCACAGGTGTTTGAAATAGTTCCCTACACTTTGACCGCAAGGACTCCCTGGGGGGTGCCTGCTTTTCAGAAACCACTTACTTCCAAGGAATTCAGCCCTTTGGCAGATTTAAGAGGGGGAATGTCAGCAGAGCAGAATGCAGTGACAGGATGATTGTCTGCTAATTGCAATATAAACGCAGAAGATGCTTAAGGAGGTATTTGAATAAAACGGTATAGCAGACCCGATGGCATGCACAGGAAAGCGTTCCCTTAAATACTTTAAAATATAATATTGATTAAATTAAGGAAAAATGTAACCAGTGCATATATTAAAGGAATCAATCCAAGATGCTTACACAGAGATGTGATGGCACCACACAGAAAACAAAAAGCAAACAAACATAAAGAGGCACAAGATTTAGACAAATCCTAATTTCCCTTCTGCGTCTTCAACATCAGCCAGTGCCAAGCAAAATGGCTGCCAAAGCCAACTGTCACATACCTGTTTACTCCCCTAAGGTTCATCAGAACCAGATTAGAACAAGTCCCTCAGTACCTCGTTAAATCGCTATACCGAGAGGGGTCAGAGCAATCTCTAGTTTCCCCAGCCCTATTAAAGACTCTCCAGTAAAAGGCTAAAGTCTCTTAATGTATGAAAAATACCCCATAATGCTGTCACCTTCCCAAGTGGCCACATACAATTTCAAAACAAAACAGAAGATGAAGCTTCACCAGTCCTTCCACCTGTGACTCGGAGGCTTTTACATTTTATTACTGGGAGAAGGCAGACAAAATAAAACCTAAACTCAGTGCATAATGAAAGAGTCAAGATGAGAGAGAATAGAGGGAATAGTAGCTCTTTAGGAAAATACTAAGAAAAACTAAAGTTCAACGATCACAGAACAAATATGAAAAGGCCTTTGCACATCTCGCAATAAATGCTTCTAATAAAGAGAATCTTTGTATGTGCTCAAAAATAGTTAACTTAAAGAAATAGTTAACTTAAACTGGAGGAAGCACGGGCACATTTTCTCTGAGCAAATTAATTTGCATGGGAAAACAGAAATTCCTACTGGAGTAGCAGTTGCACGTAATGTTCATGAACGTTGCATTTAATTAAGGAGTGCTGGAAGAGAAAAAGCCCGTTCTAACAAGAAAACATGAGGAGAGGAGGCTGATTTTGAAACCAGAGACTGCGAGTCCGAATGAGAATCTGAGGGCTTGTCACACTCCCTTCACCAATTTAAACCCTTTTCCTTGTATACCCACTTAATTAGATGAGCACCACCACATAATCGTTACTTTACTTCACTTACACAACATTTTTTCTATTCAATCTTAGAGAAAACGTGGGTTTATTTAGCAGAGAACTTTTATAGGTAACAGCTCCTGTCATCTTCACACTGGAGTTCAGCTGTGAGATGCCATGACTGGTTGGTTTGTAACTAATCTAGTACTTTAGACACGTAAGTATTCTTACTTTATGCCTAAAAGCATTCCATGCTGGGTGAGGCCAAACCTCCATCCAGCCCAGCAGTCTCCTACCATGAGTCACAGAAGATGCCTGCAGGAGAGCAGAAGACAGCAGGACTTTCCCTGGCGGCTCTCCTAGGATCCAGCAGTTGATGAGTTAGCAACTTTCTAAGCCAAAGCTGTCTTTCTATTTAACACCCATTGATGGAGTTTCTTCCCATGAATTTGTCCAGCTGTTTCTTGAACCCACGCAAGCTTTCAGCTCCCACAGCATTCTGCAGAATGGTGTTCCACAGCTCAAGTCAGTATTTCAAAGCAACATTACTGAACAAATGCTATCCTAGAAGTTACCACACTGGACTCTTAAGGGGGGAGCCCGTGCTGTTTCCAGCTCAGGCATAATTACACCCATTTATCAGTTTATCATCTCTCTCTATAGGGCACGTGACAGGATATTTGCTCTTGTCAAAGCAAAGAAATCATTGTCAGATGATAAGCCTAAAAATCATGCATCAGACTGCATTACTTACATCCCCGGAGCCTCAGGAACTCACCATGAAGACCTGAGCCCCCCACCACACAAAGGACAACCTTCCTGATTCTCATACTTCCTTGTAGAAGCTCATAACTGCAGTTGAACATGTTTAGGCTGAAGAATATCCCTGGCAAACAGGCGGAGAATATTTTTCTCTGCAAAGGTGCTCAGCTTTCCGTGAGGATAAACCCAGTTTTTCCAATGTGTGGCACAGACCCTTGTCTCTGGCAAGAACGCTGATGTTTTCACCATAAGTGAAATTTATGGAGGTCTAGACATCAATTTGTTTCTGCAATGAAATCTCTGAAGTCTGCCATAGGAGGACAACTCACATTATTTGTTGTACTGTTGAAAAGTTATGTATGTATTTTTGTATTTCTTTTCAAAGGCCTTTCTACTGCAGCAAAATATACCAAGATAAGAAAAAAGCTTTTTTTTCAATAAAGGCATTGTTAACAATGGATAAGCAGTCTTGGAGGCTACAAAATGTCAACATATTTTCAACTAAGTCTATGTTGAAACATTGGGAAAAACTGATTACAGAATCCAACTTTGTGTTTCAGGACCCTGCTTGATTTTGCAATGCTGCAACCGGAGGAGAATGGAAGATCTGATGACCCAGTTGTCTGTTAAGTATCTATTATAGAAAGAAAAGATAATCAAGTGCCAACGTTATTCTGCAAAGGTACTATCTGCTGGTGTTATATTAGACATATGTAGCAGCTTGTTTCCAAATCATATGTTCATAATCAAAAACATTGTCCTACCACTACACTAAGAAAGGCTGAAGAGCTTCACACCCTTGAGTGAATCCAGAACCACCGTGCAGGAGGACTATTAAAATTTTATGTTGGCTGTAGAGAGATATATCAAACCCAACAAATTATCCTCCACTTGAGCTGGCATCTGACAGCTCTCCTGACTTTACACTGGCTTGTCAGGATTCCTCCCAATCCAAACATTGAAGCAGAAAAAAGAAGAAACACATCCCTCTGTTTATAAGAATATTAGGTGTTATCTTTACTAACTACTTCCAGTCTAATATCCTAACTTCTCCAGACCAATTTCTGTACTTATTAGAGAACTCTAGAATGGGGTTTTGGAGTTCATTGGTTTACAGAGAGAAAGGTGATGAGAGAGCCTAAGAGATGGCCACGTAATTATCAACATAAACCAATAGCCACACTCGAGTCATACTGGCCCCTTAAGGTATTTCCTAACATATAAAACCAAGCAGGAGAAGAAAAGAAAGAAGATGCAGAGAAGTGTGAACTGTAGCTGTCGGAATTGTTATCAACAGTTCTTCATAGCAATGGCTCCCTTTACCCTCTTCCACTGTAGCATAAACCAGGGGAGGGGTATGTATGACCCCAAAGGCAAGGGGAGAAGCCTCTCTAGGGATGCTAGATGGCCATAGTCCTATCCTCTATGTCTTTTGGGGCTTTTTGATTTTACTTGCCTAGATTATATGTGGTATAATTCTGAAAATCTTCTGCAGTTAAGGGAAAAAAAACCAAACATATATATGTAAACTTAAGTCTTTGTGATGCATTCAGAAATAATATTGCAAAATCCAAGCAATGAAATGGAATAAAGTACAAGACCAGAACAAACAAATTATTACTGCTAAAATACAGAATAAATAAATTTGGGAATGAAATAAATAGTTATTATGAGAAAAATTCAGAACTGTTTAGGCATACTTAAGAAAAATACTTCAATCTTTCTTCTTTACAATTTATTTACAGAAAATAGAATAGTATTTCTGTAGACCTTAATCTCTAAAGACTAAATTTTAGTCCAAAATTATCTTGAATATGTAATCTGAGCAACACTGAAGGTATCTATCTGAATATTTTGCAACTTGCCCAAAGCAAAAAAATTTATAATTTCATTTCTCACCTATAAAGCATTTTACTCAATTAACTAATGTCACCACATGGTCTCCAAAAGGAGAGGTTTGCAACAATTTTTTATGAGATGTTAGCCAACCTGCTAGGGGACAGCAGGATGGACTGCCTTCCTCTGGTCTGCTTCAGGCCTTTGACCTTCCACCGTAATAACAGCTAATTGAACATCCATATTTACAGATTTTATCCACATATTTCTAGATTAGCACAGAAGAACTGCCTACATAAAATGATGATAGGCAATCAAAACCATGCATAAGGATCATAGCTAAAAGGCATATCATGATTTTGCATTTCCAACAGGATAAATCTCCCAACAGGGGAAATAATTCTGTTTACTCTTTGGCAGGGTGCAACAGGACAGTTGACTTCCACGTTTTGGGACGCAGTTGACGTTGCCTGCGCTCGGAGAGAAGCCAGACCTCAGCCTGCAAATGGCTGGCTTTGGGCTCCCTTCCTCCTGCAAGGATCCCACAGCAAGGAAGCTCATTTGCCAACCCCTGTCTCTACCCTCAACCAGAAAAGGCTTCCGCAGGAGGACAAGAGGTTGCGAAATGTCTAGGTTCTTTTTGCAGAGGAAACTTCTTAATGGTTAACAAGACTTCGAACAAGCTTGGATGCTTTGAAATGAAGGAAAAAACCAAAAAAAAAGGACAAAAAAAAATATATTCACATCCCTGAAGGATGCCCTATAACAGTAAGAGAGGAAGGGGGGTGAGCTACTCGCTGTCAGGGCTGCTCTGTGTTTTTCTTCACTAGATTCAGAGTGTCTTGAGCACCCAAAGGAAGGATTCCCCAGATGACAGAGCACACACATACTCATCTGACAGGTTCTGGCTGGCCCTGACCTGGCAGATCATTTCTTGCTATTTTAAAACCACCCTACCCACTGCGCTGCCCGGTGCTGCGGCGTGATTTACACCAACCCGTGCTGACACTTACCAGTGTGCTTCCTGCTGTGCATCTGTAAATGGGACAACTTGAAGTATCTCTTGTTGCAGCCAGGGTAGGCACACATGAAGGGCCGTTTCTCGTTTGTCTCACTGGCTGACCGGACGATGGCTGGAGCTACTCCCGGCACCCGTCGGACATCCTGCAGCGACAGAGACTCCCCGATGCCATCCCAACCTTCTCAAGCTTTTACTTCACATATTCAAAGGCAAACAAATCTGAGGCACTTCTCCACCAACAGGCAGTTTGCTTTCATTCTACATTAACGAAGTGCAACCTTAGTATACCTTCATCTGGTCTTTGCAGAGTATTAAAATGACATGAACTCTGCTTCTTAAATTCTCTCACCGATATTTATATGCAAAATTAAATGGGCCACGTTCTGACCTCATGTTTAATCGCAGGGTCTGGGAGCACACTCGATAAGTTTTAAGCTTATACTGCTGTAAGAGATAAGAGCATGAGCCAGAGTGGCGTCCTATTCTTTATTTTAAATATTCATATGAAGTTAAAGGACGGAGAAATGAATGTATTGAGTTCATAGAAATTGGTTAAAAACGAAACAAAAAAGTCCGTGTAGGTGCAGCTGGTGAACAGTTCAGCCTTAATGCATTTTGGCCACTGTCACAGTGTTCCATCAAAGCTGATGTTCTCCTTTTGGGATAATTAACTTTCTTAAACAATGTCAACTGTTTATTCACCTTTATTCATTTACTTTTATTTCTGAGAGCTTGCCACTGAGAAATGACTTGTTAAACTAGACAGAAAAAGGAAAAGGAGAAAAGGTGCTCCTTTTGCACTTATGACAACATACATTGCAACAAAGAAGAGGCAGATGGTAGCTAATGACTTTGCCATCAGTTTTAAGAAGATACATCTTTTACAGTGGTATTTATTGATGATACAACTGTTTTAGAAAAGGAGGAAATTAACTCCCATGAATGGTAAATTCCTTCCAAATATTCACTAATTACTTAGTCATTAGGAAACAATCGCTTATTATATTTTGTTTTAAGGAAGCATGTTTGAATTAGCAAAGTTCCAGAAATCTGTAAAAGGAAAATGTCATCTAACACTTTCTTCTATATAGTTATCAGATGTAGTCCCGTGTAGCCACAGAAGCTCCACACGGCCAAAAGGACTGGAGCTAGAAGTTGGAAGCTGGATTATATATTTTGGACCATCCTGTGAAGCTGGTAAGGAATATCACCTCACAGATACATTGTAGAAGAAAGGATAAGCAATTTTAAATAACTGTGTCAGAAAGAAATCTTACATTATACTTCAATGGCTTCGGTGAAGTCCAGACACTTCTATAAAGCATTTCTTGATAACTCAGGGAAATGGCAAATCAAGGATGGGTTTAGAAATACCAGTGAAGTAGTAAATGAACATTACAAACAGGCAGCAGTTTTACCTCCTTTTGAAGAACACTCTACTCTACTCACTTGTATGCCTCTGAAAACTCCGTGGGTGTGTATTCTGTATTGGGCCCCACAGCTGTATAACATGGGAGCGCTGTGGTTCTCATTTTCGTAGCCTGCTGTGTGGCTGTAAATAAAGAGGGGAATAACGGAAAAATAAAACATTTTTCAGCACTCGATTCCACGTGAGAGGTTTCATTTCTTAAGTCAGTGATAACATATGCAGAGTTCACTTTTATAGCCAGGATATCCAAGTTCAAATTTAATTCACCAAAGGAAGCCTGCTCTGCCTTCGTATGGACCTGCTCCCACTGGCACAATGCACTGATTCCATACATACATCTATTAGTATCCATTAAGACAGCCCAGGAAAAAAAAAAAAAGAAAAAAAAAAAAGTCATGATTTGAACTGTGATGTGTTTCCACAAAGATTTTAGGTAAGAGGAGGAAAAAATCCACATAGCAGCATAACTGTGTCATGTGCACATGTACACATTATTTATCAGTTAAATGTGGGGCTGCCTATTGCTAATATCTTTTGGAATGAGCAAAATGCCTCAAGTTTCACATTAAGTGCAGTGGATTTTTGTCAGCACCTCATGACTCAGATATTACCAGATACTACCAAGAAAGTGATGACATTTATAAGAATAGCAGTCATGTCCTCATAAACAGAGATTACAAATCAGTGTCCACACTATTTATTCCACACATCAGCTTGTAGGATGCACTGCAAATTAACCCTTTATAAAAAATAAAATAAAAAAACAAAACCAGCCTATCCCTAGTGGGTATAAATTTTCAAGATCCCTTATTGAGCATCATCACAATAATTTTAAAAATCTGTAACCCTCCTTGTGTTTTGAGGGTGTCACAACCATAAATTTTATCTAATTATATTCTTCAGGATCCTGTGTTATCCTGTCCACAATGTTAGGAACTTTTTTGTGTTTCCCATTTCCAACCTTCTTAATGTCAAAATTATGTAAATAAATTTTAGGTTTTATTTTTAAATGAGTATGCTACATCGGTGTGTACATTGCCACATGGATTAATACACGTTGGCAAGGGTAAGTGTTCATGTTTTGTGCTGCACTAGAAATAAGCAAGCCCAGAACAAAGCCCAGGGGCACAGGGCTAGGGACAAAGATGGATACAGAGGATGTTGTCCCAGTCTTTGCCAAATGCTTGCAATAGCAATTTGAAGGGGTCCCTGAGGCCCAGACTCTCATTTCACTGGTCCTTCCTCTCTCTTCACTCAAAGTTCACGTGCAGAGTAGAATTACAAGGAAGTTTTAAACCTCTTAAGTGATTTGCAGAACAGCCAGTGGAACTGGAATGCAGGAGATGTCTGAATGGTTTGTGAACCTCACTAAAAGGAGGGGAGCAGTATTTTTGAGCAGCTCTCACTGCAGTGTGTGGTTGTGTCCCTCATTACTTGTCCCCGCAGCGGCCTGCAGGCTGCCACCTGGCAGATGTGTTCCTTTAGATCAATTCCTTTGCTGCTTCAAATACTAGTTTCGAATCCTGGCTGTTCAAATCAAGGGCTACACCTTTTAGGAAGGTACACCCTGTTTATTTTAATCTTAAGTGGCAAACAGGTGACCATAATGGAAGACGTTATAGGGCGGCAGCAAGAAAGTATCTCTGATCTGTAGTAATATCAGTCATAGTAGGTACAGGAAGGTACCATTCTCTGATTTAAACGGATTAAGTTCTTCTCTAGATATGTACCATGTCCAACTAAATAGGGTCCCCTCTCTGCTCGTGGCCCAGATGTGGCCTTTGGTTCCCAGTAACAAATTACCATTTAATATTTATTACCTTTTGCTCAACTCAGGTTCCCCACCAGCATTGGATTTTCCTCTCTATTTAAAGGCAGCAAAAGCACCCAACCCTCAGTGATACCCATGTTGATCACAAACTAAACACTGCATTTTAAAACAGAAATTAAATGAGAACTACCGTTTATATGGAGGAAGTTCTGCAGCAGAAGGTTTGGCTGAACAGTAAGGTAGCAGCAAATCAAGGGTAAATATGAACTTTGGCATTAATCACCCTGAGTAACGGTGTAACCTCTCACTCACACCTGCACTAGCAACCCTACAACCTACAATAGACAAGAGGCACAAAGTTAGACAGGAAGAATTCCCAGGACAGAACTGACAGAAACTTTAGAAGGAGGAACAGGAACACACAGTAAAAGCTTCCACCGCCAAAGCTTCCCTCCAAATTCACATGGTTTACGTCTTTCAGTGATAACCTTTTTTTGTAAAGACCAGTCAGTTCTGAAATAATTCCCTCCAGGAATAAGCAGCAGAACAAAGACCCTAAGGAGTGGCTCTATGAATGGCAGGTATCCACCAGATGATCTCCATGCCAATTTTTATTGCACAGTTGGGAAGCCTTCCTCAACATCCAGTCTTTTTAAGATTTCCTCCTATTATTTCTAGTTATACTTCACTAAAACTGTATGTACAACTGCAAAGCTTTGAGGATGAAAACCTGTTTTCCGAGCCTCTTGACCCATAATAAACTAAGTAATGAATAGCCATCTACTTAAACCAGCTCCCTAGGAGAGATGCTTTAACAATCCAGAACCCTAGTTCCCATTTGACATTGGGCCCATTTCCATCAGCATTGCCTGGTACTCGGGGTGGTCATAGGGATGATGACAGCAAAATGGATGACGTGAGAGTTCTTGGTTAAAATAATAATTATTCACTCTGAAGTGCTGAGGAAAAATATGACCTTCAGGAAGATAGAAAAGAACGGGTGAATGTTCCTTCCAGTCACTGGAGAAACTGGAACACTGAAAGAAGAGTTTGGACGAGCCTTCCCTATGCCGCTGCTCTCTTGAACTCCAACCTGCACCAATAGTAAACTCATTGTGAAATAAAATATTTTTTATTCTTTCAGCCTCTTTACTCAATGCATCCACAGAACATACACCGCAGTTTACACAGTTGGCTTGCTTCACATTGCTGTAAAATAAAAGCAAGTTGCTTTCATTAGGCAGCAATACTGACGAGTTTATACCTGCAGCACATTAAGAAATGGAAATCTTAAGAGGGTAGGAGATTCCTTAACTTTTGTCTTTTCTAGTCAGGCCCTCTATGTTTAACTGGGCAAAGAGGCGATGCCTTATATGCTTAGGCCACCAAACCTCTAAGTTTAACAATGAAAAATTACCCTGATGATAGACTGCCAGGGGGGGAAGAGTTGGATTAACCGAAGAAGAAAAGGAGAAAGAAGCTCCCCAGTAAAGCCCAGAGTTCTAGTTAGGATCCCTCCTAGGTCTGATCCCTCCACAAGTCCTAAAAGGAGTCAAAACTAAGCAAGGACAGGCGCAGCCCAACTGGCCTGCCAGGATCCAGCCGAAATTTTTGTTCGAGGAAGGATTGAAGTATTTGGCTTCACAATCTAGTTCTGCCTTTGCTTGTAAATATACAACTCCCTTTAACCTCAATGGGAACTGCACAAAGGCAGAACTGGACTATAAATATTTAGAATTCGAGTGAGTTGGTGAAAAAAGAGACTCGGTATATTTTGTTCTCTGGTTCTAGGCAGCCAGAAACGGACCTGGAAACAGAGCCATAAAATGTCACTCTAGATCCTGGGAAACAAAGACGGATACTTGCGCAACATGAAACGCCGAGAGAGCGCTGGGTGTTGCAGAGGGTTTCGAATGATGCTTCCATTTGCCATCAGCCCCGCAAATCCTTAATGCTCGGAGAGCAGCTCTTTTAAAATGATTAATCTCAAAGTTGTACAGATCGTACCAAGATTAATAAAAATGAAGGTTTTACAGATGAGAACGTGTGATGAAAAACAGAGCAGCTTTCGAGAGTTCTATCAATTTAAGTGGTTATAAAAAAAAACTCATAAAAGATGACATTCTAATCTGAATATTTTAAGAAATAATCAAGCTGCAATTTCTCTCTCACACCATTTTTACTTTGCTAAACTGAAATTGTCTGTCTAATGTATAAAGCAGTTACAATTTAATCTGAGGAGTTAAGCTTTTTATTATTATTTCATAAACCAAAAAAGGGAAGCTTTAGGGCATACTGAGGAGAGTTAGAAAATTTCAGATGAAACGTGAATACACATTGATTCATGAGATTCAGACTTGGAAGAATAAAAAAAAAGCCAGAAAGCAAGATTACATAAAACAGGCACCACATTAAGACTCTATTTAATTGTGTTTCAATGCAGGAACAGGAATTTTAGGGTTTAGAAACAGAGCCAAAAATGAGGCAAAGTGAGGGTGTGGGCTAGTCCCGTTGATAACAGAACATAAAGGAAGAGAAGTAGAGTTAATTCCCTCTGCTAAAATATTTACCATCCTAGCACCCTGGGAAAAATATGTATGGAGACAGCAAAAAGATTCTGATTAGTTGTATAGAAGATTACGATTCGGCCTGTTTTTTGTCTAATACTATTACGGAGGGTGGAGTATAAGGCTGCATTTTTATCTGCAGTTTCCAAGGCAAAGGAATATTAAAAAAAAAAAAAAAAAAGTGATTTCACAGATTACAGCCCTTCTGCCACCTTCAATGAGAAAACCAGCTGGTCAATGAAAGGAAGGCACCGGATTTTCAGGGGACCCTGCTCTCTCGGGCTTTAATAGTGTTTGGGTTTTTTTACCATTGACCTGAGTGGAATCAGGATTTCACCCTCCACTACACTTCAAAATGAAACCCTCAGCTACCAGTGGGAAAGGGGAAATTCAGTGTCAGAGACAATAAGTCATTGTCCATTTCCAATTCATGCTGATTGCAGAACTGAACCCAGGTAGGAAGTCTTCCACCTCCAAATTTTACTAGCAATACCACCTAAGCTAAACAGAAAAATCTTTACAATTCACTCCTAGTCAAAATAAGTTTCCACTGATTTGTTTTATCAGTGTTCTACAGGGAGCAATTTTTTCTTCCAGTGAACCCAAGCAAACAGCAATAAATACAAATTTCTGTGGAACATGATGACTATTTAACATCTGAGCAAAAGCAAAAGAGAAAAAAACCCAAATTTTGTCTTGTTATATACTCAATTCCAGATGACTGTTGGAAATATGGATGAAAACTTTTTACTCAAGCTGCTGAAGAGACAGCTACACAGTATTTCTGTTGAGCCTCGCCATTGGGTATGTGGTTACACTTCTTGTCCACCGAACCATATAATTTCCTGCTTGGTATAAGTTATTTCCATGTCACTTTTGTACAGAACTCATCAAAACATGAAGGAGAGTTTTGTAGTCATGAAGTCTACCTCTACAATAACACTATGAAGGGAAGCAGTATTTTCCACAACAGACAAATAAGAAAGCAACACAAAAATATTAAGGACAGAAACTGAAGGGAAAGGTGTCCACTAATGTGGGACATCCATTTAAGTTGTCTGAGACCTGAGTTCTCAGGGTGATAAGCAAAAGACCCACTGACTTCTCCACAACAGTATAAATCTGATCTCAGCTGCTTCCAAACAAAATACCACAAAATGAGGAACAAACCACCAGCAAACAGTCCAAAGAGATAAAATCCAGTCCCACAGTGATGTTCACTGCCTTAACCGTGAAGTTTTCCTTTCAGATCCTGGGAGCTGCCAGTTTGTGACAGCTCTCGCAGACAAGCCAGCCCTCCCTCTTGTTTACCCAAAGTTCAGAAGATGACAGACAAGGCCCTGGACAAACAGGCAACATGTAAGCAATGACCTAGCTCACAAGGCTCCAAATGTGGACTGTTCTTCCCTCACACAAGTTCAAAGCACAACTTGAGCTCAATCTTTGACACACAGAACTTAAGTGAAAATCTGCAACACAGATTCAAATCACTTGGACTATATGGTAGCAGTAGTGGGTTGTATTCTTCTCCAGGGACAACTCCATGCAGAGAGAAGCTTATTTTGGGCCATCAGACTTCCTTTTGGTTTCAGTAAGTAGAAATATCTAGAATTCAACTTTTAGGACCTACTCCATGTTATGGAGTAGTCTGGCTGCAGCCTTTTCTATCTGCTTCCCCATTTACACCCCTCTCCCTGACAGTCTATCACATTCTTGTACTCTGCCAGAAGACACCACCTCTGTTCACCTTCTGTGTCTCTGTCCACCATTTAGCCATGGCTGGTCAGGAACTCCACTCCATACCTTTTACTGTCCCCCTCTGCTTGACATTCAAGCCATGCCTTTTGCAGTTCCCTAACAATTATACCTACTGAAAGCACTCAAGGACTAAGACCCACAGAGACAAAGAAACTTCCTGCCCTCAGTTGCAATATCCAGCATTCATAGAATCATGGCATGGTTAGAGTTGGAAGGGACCCTAAATATCATCTCGTTCCAATCCCCCTGCCATGGGCAGGGACACCTCCCACTAGACCAGATTGCTCCAAGCCCCGTCCAGCCTGGCCTTGAACACCTCCAGGGATGGGGCATCCACAGCTTCTCTGGGCAACCAGTGCATCACCACCATCACAGTAAAGATTTTCTTCCTAATGTCTAACCTAAATCTCCCCTATTTCAGTTTAAAACCATTACCCCTTGTCCTTTCACTCCACTCCCTGATAAACAGTCCCTCCCCATCTCTCCTGTAGGCACTTTTTAGGTACTGGAAGGCTGCTATGAGATCTCCCCAGAGCCTTCTCTTCTCCAGGCTGAACAACCCCGACTCTCCCAGCCTGTCTTCATAGGAGAGGTGCTCAAGGGGGGAAAAAAACATTCAGGAAAAAAAAAAAAGAAAAAGTCTTCTAAGGCTTTAAAGCTATGGGCTGAAGTAGGCTCTGAGCAGATAAAATCATTTGATAGTTTATATGCCTGGCTCTTGCTTCTGATCACACACAAACAAGACTGTTCATAAGGTTGCAACTCAACGGGAACGATTTTCACAACGATTGAAAAGGACACGGCTTTGGCCATCTGACAGCATTCCTTGCCAAATTTCAAACTTTTAATCTGGAGCGAGGAGATTCTGGAGCTGATCAGACAAATACTGGCAAGGATGTAAACAGCTAAAACCAGAATGCTCTCAGATGAACTGCCAGATAGCTTAAGCATAGAAGCTGCTCACTAACTCCACCCGAAACGCACGGCAATAGATTCCTTTCGGTATATGAAGCTTATGCTGACCATGAACCTAGAAAGCAAGCTACTGGACTGGTCTACTGTCAAGTGTAAAGTGTATGATCCATAAGTTTTGTATAATTGTAGAGTTCTCTAACAATTTTCAGAACTTACTGGTAATGCTTTCTTCCTCCTTAAAATGTGCAAAAGTCTTACTGAAGCCAGGAAGAAGTGCTGGGAAGAACTCAAGGCAAGGAGCTAAACAAGGACTGTCATCATTGGACACAAGCTAGAAGCTCCGTATTTCAACAGAAAGATTGATTCCAAAATTCTTAAATTACAACTACAAGATTGAGAAAAGCATCTGAAATACTAAACGCCTGGGAATCACTTATGAACAGTTCATATATTTTAAAGATGTAAATCTTGGGAAGAATACCTTATGTTCATGGCAACTGAGATTGGAGGTACTGTGTATTGTAACTCTCAGCCAGAAAAGACAGATAACTATTTTGGCTCATATTACCAGTGATGAGGCTATGTCTAGCACTGATTTTCCACAGATTCTACAATCTTGGCCTACACCAAAACTTTCAGATTTGTTTTACCATAGATCATTCATCTTGATTTCTTTCTCTCCCCCCTACCCCCTTTCATGCATCCTAGGTCACATACTTTACACTGCTAACAGTCTGAATCCTGGACAAGTAAGAAGCCATTTATTTTGTTCAGTACTCCTTTAAT
This sequence comes from Scolopax mira, assembly GCA_004320125.1. Lineage (NCBI taxonomy): Eukaryota > Metazoa > Chordata > Aves > Charadriiformes > Scolopacidae > Scolopax > Scolopax mira. Next base: position 46,456 of record BJBW01006278.1, read on the forward strand.
ACTTCTATTGTGTCTTTTTTTTTTTTTCCCACTGAATTCCCCAAAGAATAACCTCTTCCTTGCTTTAATAACTTGGACCTCAGTCAAGGTTGATGTGTTTCTCCATTTTGCAGGATATTTTCTTCAGAAGAGACAAAACAGTGTCTAATATTGCAATGGCTGATCTTTAAAGGGTACAGTTTAAAGAGGAAATCAAAAACACTTATGGGAAAAAAAAAAAGTAGGAAATAACCTTTAAAAAGAGAGGATTGGCAGCAAAGGCACTGAACTGTACACAACTGGAGGATCTGAGGATCTTCCTAACCACAAGAGAGTTCCTTGACAGATCTCTCTAGGCTCAGTTCTCTAGTTCATTCTGATTAGATAGTTTACTATGCTACTATCTTCTCCCTCTAACCTTCAAACACCATTTGTGAATGAGCTAAGAGCAGACCCATGACATTTTTTCCTCTATCACACTACAGCACTGTACACAAAGTCTATCTTGAACAAGGTTTTCACATTTACGGACAACCACATGAAAGCATAGATCTCCACGGGCTTTTCTAGATTTCTCTGGTGGTTCACTTGAGACTGTTAGCGCTCACCTAGACACTGATGACATCTCAGAGCAAGCTGGTGATACCTACTAAAGTAGTTTTGATACCTAGCTTTCATGGCCAATCCTCTACTCAAGAGCAGAGCAGGCAATCTTTGGTTTTGTCTTGGCTAAGATCAAAAGGTAGTGTTCGTAGATGAAGCAAGATGAAGTTATGGCAATGGAGTAGGTCTGGGTCCTACCTTATGCTCCCCTGGGTGCCTCACAGGACAACCCACCCGGGGCTGGACCACCGGAGGCAGCGGGCACAGGTTGCCCAGCGGCCCGCCACCGGCACCCACGCCTTCACACCGCCTTACCCGCTCCTTCTCCTCTTCCTCGCCCCGGCAGGGCGGGAGCCCGGCTACCGGCTGGGGGAGATGCTCGCCGGGGCGGCTGTAACCTCCACCCCCCGGCCGCCACCCCGGCGGGGCCCCGCGGCGCCTCGGGGCCTTCCTGCCCGCCCAGCGGCAGGAAACCCCGCGGGGGAGGCGGGCCGGAGCCTCTTCCCGGCAGGTGGGAGGGCGACAATGGCCGGGAGGAAGGAAGCCGGGAGGCGGCAGGGCCGGGACACAGGACGCAGGGTCTGGCGAAGGGAGGGAAAGGGAAGAGGGACGGTAGGAAGGGGCGACAGCTCCAGGAGGAGAGCGCGGAGGGGACGCCCCCCCCCGACTGTGGGAGCGGGACCGCCCCGGAGAGTTTCGCCTTTTAAATCCCCGCTGCTTAACTTAATAAACCTGAGCCAGGCACCACCCTCGCACTTCGCTTATTTCGGTCATTACAAACGTTTTTAAAGCCCGGTAGGCTGCAGTCGGAACGGTGGCTTTGTCGTGCTCCGGACCGGACTGGAGCCGCCAAACAGAGCAGCGAACCGGCTCGGCTATACGGCTGAGCCCGGGTAAAAGATTTAGAAAAGAGTTAAAGCTCCTTACCCCTTCAGCGTGGATCCCAGGTTCATTTGATTCCATGTCATGCATTCGAGCTGTGAGGTCATTTGGTACAAATTGTCGCTGTTGTGAAAATACGGAGAATTAGAACTAAAATCACTGCCATCAAGTTCAAACCGATACGTCAAGACAGCGCGTTTCCGTTGATATTGCTTTTAAATATATATAACAGTAGAAAGATAATTTATTTTATATAACCCCTTTTATCGATGTATTATGAGTTTATACGAAATAAACAAAAGTAAATAAAAGAACGGCTGTGGATTGAAAAGTCTCTTAATGTACAAGTCTTTCGATTTGTAAACGGCTGGAAGTGGAGACAGAAAACTTTTTCCTTACAGAAAAGTAATATCCGATATTGGCAGTTGGAAATTAATGAAACGACTACAGGCAGCCTGGCGGGCTAACGGAGCGGGTTATTTGTTTTAAAAAGGCAAATCTGTTAACTGTTTTAACCAGGAGTGTGAGAGAGCACGTGGTTAATGGAGTGGAGCAGCTATCGTGACTCGTGATGGATGCTCCTCCATCGAGGGGCTTGACAAGCAGGAGAAAAATGGAGTGACTGGGCGATAAACGAAGCTCACCGCTGGAATATGCTCTTTCCCCGCCGCTGCACCACCCAAACCAGCACGAACCAAGTTTCCCCACCGTCGCTTTCCAGTTTAAAAACGGCAAACCCGGTACGCGGCGCCGCCGGGGGGGGGGAAAGGGGGGCGGCGGGAGCCCCGGGGCCTTTCAACCGGGCACAGTGATTGATGCCGCTCACAATAAACGCAAGTCTCCTCATTGATTAATTACACCCAAATTCGCTGGACTTACGCGGAGAATTTATATCATCCTCTTATTAGAAGAGGGTATTATTATTTTTATTTTTCTTCGTGGCAGGTAGAAGCGACCTAAAAAAGTCAGATTCCAGTGGGAAGCTTTTGCATATAAAAACAAATTAAGTGACTTCAATCTCGAAGTATGTGCAATATCATTTGTCAGTATCTCTGGACACTATTATTCATTAGTGTGTCTGAAGTGCTATTATGCTACTACAATGTCCCGCATATCAGCGCAGGAATTGTTAAACTCTCCTGCAGTTTCCCCATTTGCAATACAAGTCCGTGCTGGTCTGTGCCAACTACGTTTTGCAATTCCACGAATTCTTCCTGTAATGCTGCTGTAATTAATTCCTCCAGGACCCTGATTTTTATTAGAAGTGCCCGCCCGATGCATTTACAGCAGGAGATTTCCCTTTAACTTTCTTTCGCTTGACAGTTCATTTATAAGAGCCTCCCCCACAATATCCACTTTTTCCCCTCCTTTGCTTTTTCATAAAGCAATACACTTACTCATCTTGTCACTGCCTCGCAGCCACTGGATCGCACGCCGCCTTTGGGTGACAGTGTCCAAACCCAACCGCTCCCAAACCAGCCCAGGCCCCCCGGCTTCGCCCCCCCCCCCCCCCCCCCCCCCCCCCCCCCCCCGAATTCCAGCCCCGCTTCGCTCCTGCCCGTCCAACCCCGCCAACAGCCTGACGGCGGAGCCCGGGCCGGCTTCAGCCTTTGCGGGGCGCCCTTTGCGGGGCGGCTTTCGGGCAGGCTGGGCGTCGCGTAAAGCCCTCGGAGGAAGAGGGCGAGCCAAACTCTTGCTCTTTCTGCTTAATCCCGCTCTTGCCGCAGCCGCGGGCTCGGGGCGGCCTCCGCAAAGACCCGCAGCCTTCGCTCTCCTCCTCCCTGCCCTCCCGCTGGGTTTGCGGGATCCAGGGGAACGAGTGCCGGGGGGTGCAGGCGCCCCGCTCGGCACCCCACGCCAGCCCGGGCTAGAAGCCCATTCCAGCCCGGAGATGTTTGCCTTGAGGCTCTGACAACGGACTCCCGCAGGATGCGCTGCGGTCTCTCGGCACACCCTTGCGGGGCGGGGGGAAGCTATGGCCCACCGAGGGGCACCCCCGCACCCCTCACACGAGCTGTAGAGGGGGGGGTCTGTGTGATCTCTGCTGCCGGCAGCGTCCGAGGGGAGAGATTTCTGTGGCGACGCCGAGCCCACCGCCCTGCGAGGTTCACATCTCGAAAAACTCCGGATTGCCCAAATTTTGGCTAAATGGTGCGAAAGTGGCCGCGGGGGCGGGAGTCGGGCGGGCACCTCGGTCTCCGAGGAAGGAACGACCGCCGTTTGTCCGGCGACCACCGGGCACGGACACAGGGTTAAACATCTGGCATCTGACGTGTGACAGGGAACGGGACATCCCTAACTCCGTTGACGCCTCGCCACGGTTTATTATGGACGGTACCGTGAGGTGATCTCACGGAATTAACGGCTCCCCTCAAAATCTCGGCGTTGGACCAGGTTTGAGTGATGAGAAGGAAAGCGGGGTCTCCGGGGATACGCCTGCCCTGATTCCAATCTGAATCCTTGGCCCTCCGAACGGCCACAAAGGCGACACTAAAAATAACTTATTTTCATTACAGAGATACTTTTAAAGAGAAAGGAGAGGAAAGGAGGGGGGACACACATTTCTGCAACGGGGATTAATGTAAGTTGGAGTGGAATAAAAGGAAGTCAACGCTGAGCAAAAAGGGAACTTAAAAGGAAACCAGTAGTAGATCATATAGAGTTTGTTTTGGCCTGCATCGCGGTATTACCGAGTTCTTGACCTCTGCACAGAAACAGCTATAATCTGAACCCAGACTCCTCCGCTTTTAAAGTCTTTGCAAGTGTGACTCACAGTAAATTTTCAACATGGAGCGCGTTTACTACATTAAACAGCGCGAGGTAGAAAAGTTCACGTCACCGTTTTAATGGGCCCCCAAATGCTAGCCATCTACCGCACACTCGCAACCGGGCGCGGGTTTGTCACCCGCGTCCAGCCATCGCCCACCGGCGCGGTGTTCCCTGAACACAGAGCAAGCAGTCGCCGAGGCGAGAGATACTTTTGCTTCCAGCCCAAGAATCGCGATCTTTCAACCATTTCTTTCAAGCTGAACCCCGTCGCGCCAGGGGATGAGCACCTCCCGCTCCGCGGGCGCGCAGGGAGGCGCGCAGGGAGGCGCGCAGCGGGCGCGGGCACGACCCTGAGCAGCCTCATCCCTGCCCGTCCCAGCGTTCGGATGCGACAACTGAGCCAGCAGTTGTCAGAGCAGGGCTGGCAAACCTGACCTGAACTGCGAAAAACAAAATAAATCTTCGCAAAGGAGGTACGGAATAAACACGGTCTTTAAAAAAAAAATAAAATAATCTCGTAATAAAGTTCAAAATAAATGTTGATTTGGTCGGTTTTCAGGCCGTTGGAAATGTGGCTAATGAGTCACGCCAGTTTCTGCACGGTAAGGACTCACTCACTTTCCTGACAACACTTTCTAGGAAGAACACTTGTGCAGCAGGAAAATGGCTTTTTCCAGATGCTCTGGAACACGTGGAGGAGGGACGAGGGGAGGCCGTACCCAGCGCACCCACCTGCCTGGGCTTGGATGCTGGGGCAGGCTGCTCCGATTTACACCCCCACGCCTCAATATTGGCTGGTGTGAGGTGTAAGGACTTAAATCCTCACCCCGCACAAGCGAGGAGTAAACTTTCCCGGGAGCAGGATCAAGGCTAAGATGGGGAAGAAACCGGTCCCGAAGGGCTGGGCGGGCGCTGGGGCGATGCCAGGCTGTGCCCACCCCCTTTCCCGAGGCTTCCTCGGGAGCGGCACATGGAGGAGCCGCACAAGCAGCGTGTTTCCCGTGGGAATCACACCTCCCAAGAACGGCCTCGCTCCACTAAACGTACGAAGGCGGCAGGGAGAAGCGCCCGCCGCGGCCGGTACCGCCGCCGGCAGCCCCGACGCCGGGGCGAAACAGGAGGCGGCAGAGCGAGCCCCGGGGCTCGGCGGGGCCGGGGAGAGCGGCGGCTGCCCGAGGCGGCTTCGGGGCTGCCCTCCCCGAGCCTCCCCACCAACCATATTTATAGATTTCCCTGCGAGGCGAGCAATCCCGGCCACTTCGGCGCAGGAGTTGGCCCCGCCAATTATTCTGCAAGCTAATCTCTCTGGATAGGCTTCTTTCCTTCCTTCATTACCTCATTCCCTCCTTCCCTTGACGTCAACTCACGTTCATTAGCGAAGCGGCTTCTGGAAGTGACAGAATTTTGTTGTCCCGCGTCCAGTGTTGATTAATCAGAGATGATATAACCGGCCTACGAGGGGAGCCGCTCGCCGCTTCCTTCGCCGAGGCACATTGTTTTGTGTGCGGGAGTTACTAAGCAACTCCGAGATACGGGGACCGGCCCCAAGTTCACAAAAAGTTGAAGAATAAATTATTTTTTTTTGGGGGGGGGGGGAACTCCTCTGCTCGCTAAACACGTTGTAAAACTGCGAGAGACGCGCCCGGCCCTCGGCTCCAGACGGAAGGAAAGGGGGAGCCGCGCTCGCCACGGACCTCTCCGTCGGCACCGAGAGCCCCCGCTGGCAGCAGAGCTCCGGAGCAAGGGGATCCCAGGGGTTTATTGCCCCGTTCTCAATAAATAACCTCTCTGCGGGCCCATCCCCGTCCCTCCTGGGAGCCATCGGAAGGGCTCTCGGGCTGTAAGACCAAGCCCCCCGGGGGAGCTGCGCTTTAATTGCCTGCCCGATCCCCGCCCCGGCGGATGAGCGCACCCCAAACCCTTCGCACCACCCGCTCCGTCCGGGACAGGCCTGTCCCAAGGCTGCCCGGTTCCCGTTTCCCGGTGGCGGCCGGCACCTGCCGCCGGAGAGCGGCTCCCCGGAGCCGGCAGCGCAGTGCCCGTGCCCCGCCGGCGGGGGGGAGGCGTCTCGGCCAGCGCCGCTCCCCGCAAACCCCGAGGTGGCCCGCAAAGTTTCGAGACACGGCGGGGCTCAGGGCGGAGGGCGGGGCGGCTTTTGTTTTGGTTTGGTTTGTTGCGGGTTTTGTTTTTGTGTGGTTTTTTTGTGTGTTTGTTTTTTCTGTTGGTTTTGGTTGGCGGGTTTGGGGGGGGGGGGTGGGCTTTTTGGGTTTTGTTTTGGTTTTTTTTTTTACGTGTGAAGCTCGTTTTTCTTTTGAAAAAGGGAAAAAAAACTAAAAGAGTTTCCTTAAGAAAGAGAAAGCTGTTTGAACGGCATGCGGGGGAGAGGGACCCGCGCAGGGGGCTAGGCCACGCTGCCGGCGGAGGTACCTGTTGTAGGGGGTCCGGAGGAGCAGGGCCTGGCTGCCCGTGCAGCTGTCGGTGGGGGTGTGACAGCCGTATACCGGAGGAGGCACCGAGTACTGCTGGTCCCCTGTGGAGAAAACGGCAGTTACCCCATGCGGCGACCGGCCGGGTCGCTCTGCCCCCCCTTTACCCCCCCCCTCCCTGGGCTGCAGAGGGGGGTGGCAGGGCCCCGTCCTCCAGTGTTTGGGCAGCTCTAGCTCTGTGCCGGGCAGGGGGGGGGACACACCGGAGCTTCTCCGGGCTGCCGGTGGCCTTTGAGAGGGGGTCCCCGCGGCCGGGAGGCTGCAATTACCTAGGGAGGGCTGCTGGCTGATGGGGTCCTCGTGTTTGAAGGAGTGGTTTGTAAACTGAGCGGCGTGGTGAGACGGCGTGTGGCCGTAGCTGGGGGTCCCGTCGAAGGCCACGGTGCTGTAACCTGCCGAAGAGACCACAGCAGGGTTAGGAGGAGCCTTGAACCACCGCTCGGCCACCCCGCGAAGCCTCTCCCAGCGGGCGTCGAGAGAGAGGGGGACCCCCACGGAGGCCGGCTCCCACCGCCACGCACCCACGGCACCGCCGAAATACTTCACCGTTACCGCCTCCCCACCCCGGTGCCGCTGCCCACACCGGGCAGAAAGACACCGTAAGGCTGTGCCCCTTCTTCCCCCCTCACACCGTGCCCCCCCCCCTCCTCCCCAAAACACGCACTTGGCGGGGCTGCGGGCGCGGGGCGGTGCGGGGGGACGCTCCCCCGCCTCCCCCGGGCAGAGGGGAGCCGGGCAGCCCGCTCCGAGGGGCGGAAAGTCGGAAGTCTCGTTCGGGTTTAAGGAGAACAGATCGGCTTCGGTAATAAAAAGGATGTTTTCATTAATTGTTGCTCATATTAAAGAGGAAGATTCCCATCTGCTCAGTGTACTCCTCTGCCGTTTCCAATTTAGAAGTTACCCTTTAATCTTTTTCTTTTTTTTTTTTTTTTGAGCAGCTTTCTGAAGAGTCTGCAATAAAGAGGCGGAATGTTTCATGAAAAAATAAAACTCCTCCTTTCAGCGAAAATTGCTCTCCAAAATAATAAACAGCCTATTTTGTTTCCTACACCGAGCAGATTCAGATGGAAATAGACCACCTCTGCTGACCCCGGGCCGACACCAAATCGTAAATCAGGTGCTTGGACACCAACTTTCATTAATGACTTGGAGCTGGCTAAACAACTTCAGCTAAAAAAGTAATTACAAAGTAATATTATCTCAGAGGCTTCTCGGCTCATCAGCATTTACCCCGAGAACCAAGCTCCTTCGAGAGCCACTCTTCCAAAAAACAAAACAAAACAAAACCAAACCAACAAAACAAAACAAAACAAAATGCGGGCTGGGAAAAGAAACCAAATCTCTCTCTTAACCCGCCTATTCCAGCACAGGCATCCTTCGCAGCCCCGGCTGGATGTGACATGTGGCCGGAGGGTGATTTTGTGAGTCGGGAGGGAGCACTCGGGGCTGTTTTCGGGCTCCTCTCTCAGTTCCCTTCGGTGCTGCGCAAGTCTCTGCTTCACCACCGCCGGTCGATGATCACAGGGGGTTTCAGAGAGCATAAAATGGAGAGGCAACAAAGGGATCCGGTTGTTACTTCTCCGTTTTATTCTCTCTGCAGACAGCCTGGATGCAGCGACATTACAGGACTTAATTAACCTGCGGGGTTGCGCGGGAGAAATGGAGCAACGGGGAGAAAAAAAAAAATTAAATAAAAAAAAGCCAGGAGACTGAAACCTTCACCTTCGCGATGATTTTAAGCCGTCCCTGAGACTGCGAGGCTGGGACAGAACTGGGATCGGCTTGTCCCCGGCCAAATCTCCCTCGCATCCCCCTCGCCCTCGGAGCAGAGCCCCTTTCGCGGCGATGCGAGCGGCGTTTACAGGCCGGTACCTTACGGGCTCCCATCCCACAGCTGGTTCTCGCTCCTTATCTCCTCCCTCAGCCCTCAGGGTAGAGGTTCAACCTTCAACTCCCTTTTCCCCATTTCCCTCTGCCTCTTTTTTAACTTTCAGAAAACACTGACACTTTCTACGTTACTTTTGGCCCGGCGCAGACTTTCGGTGACCTTCAAAACTCAGCTCGGAGCAGAACGAAGTTTTGGCCGCATTTTCCGGTGTTGCCTGACCCAAAGCTTCAGGAATGTGATAAGAAAGTTGAGTTCTGAACCGAGCTGCCGATAGTGAGGTCTCTTTAATTAGGGCGTTATCAGAGCCAGGCCTGATTAAAATGTGCTGAAAATAATTGAAAGTTGTACATCTGCTGGAGAACGGGGCCCGCTGGAAGCATCCAGTTGTTGGAGGAGCCCAGCTGGATGAAAGAGGAGAAGGAGAAGAGGAAAACTGGGCAGGGGTTTCAAAGCCTTAGTTCCCTAACCTTCACCCCATCCCAGACTTGGCAATAATGTCACCGCAGAGCCAAGGTAGCATCTTTCCCACGGTCGGAGGAATCGGCTAAAAAAAAAAAAAAAAAATAGGAGTTCAACCTTGAGGAGAACCAAAGCAAGAACATTTTATCCACCCACGGAAGAAAAAGAAAAAAAAAAAAAAGAAGAAGAAGAAAGCAAACAGCCTTTGTTGAATTCCTTTTTGCCGAAGGAGCTCGCTGCGTGTCGCCGAAAATAGTCAAATAGTCGTGGCTAAACCCCAGTGCTGCCCGTGCGGGGACACAGCCCCGATCTGAAGGGACACCCCCGCGGAGCAGGGGAGGGAGCTGGGACACGGCCCCTGCTCCTCGGGCCGGCGCCTTCCTCCAGGCTCTTGCGGGGTCTCCATCCACCCCACCGGGGCCGGGGCGAGGTCACGGGCTCACCGGGCGCCCACTATATTGTCCCTCGCCTACACAGGGCCGCGTTTATTTCCCTCACCCTTCCCTCCGCTTTCTCGTCGCTATTGCTGCCCAGAGATTACAAATCCTCTCCGATGTTTAAAAACCTTTCAGGTGTCTTAAAAAAAAATCCCCTGGCCCCGGCAAGCTGTGTGCCGGGGCCATCGCAGGCCGCTCCCCGGCGCTCAGAGCCTGAGGCCCCCGCCGGGCGCGCAGTGGCCCCGGGGCCTCCCCCCGCGCTCCGGGGATGCTGCCCGTCTCTCCCAGCCGGGCTCGGTCTCCCTTTAGAGCCCGGCGCTGGGCAGACGGCGAGACCCGGGGGACGAAGGTGACACCGGGACTGCGACCCAGCACTGCCCGGGGGCTTCCCCTTCGCCGCCATCGCCTCTCCTTAATCGCCCCAGGCCACCTCGCCGGGCTCGGGACACCCCTCGGCGGCTAGCCCCCTCGCCCTTCCGCCCTCGGCCTCCGTTCTGGCCTCCCGCCCTGCCTCCCTTCGCCAGCCAGAGAGCCGGGGACATGGTTGCCGGGGTCGTGGTTGCCCCCGCGGCGCATAGCCAGCCCGAGCTGCGGGCTGGGCGCGGGCGACCCTGCACCGAAAGCGGCGAGATCCCGGCGGGTGGGCCCGCTGCGGCCGGGCCGCGCTTTTTCCGCCGCTCCCGCTTCCCCGTCCCTCGAGTCTCGGGGCCGCGACGGCCCGGGCTCCGCCTCGGCCACACTCCCCCGGTGCCGGGAGTGCGGGGCAAGAACTCAACAGCGCGGGGCCAGATGAAGAAGGGGGGTAACAAGACCCGAAAAGGCTCGTGCCAAGCCCTTGGGGGCTTGCTTGCCCAAGGGCTCCGCACGCTGGCCCTCTTTCCTTTCTTCCTGGCGTTGGCCCCGGCAGATGTTTACACCGCAACCGCTGGAAGAGGAACGATTAGGCGACGGTTAGACGACACGGCAGCGCTGCCCCGCCGCCCGGCCACGCAGCAACCCACGGGGGTTTCTCGGGGCGGCGCAAACAGCGGGGCCCGCAACGAGCTACGGCGCAGCCGGTCCCGGCCGCGGAGACGCTGAAAAGCAAGTACAAGACGCCCCTGTTTATGTACCCCGGCCTGGGGCGGGGGCTTTCAGCGCTCCCCAGGCTTAATTCCACAAGGGGCTTGGAAACACTAAAGTGCAGACAGCGGTTTTCAGATTCAGGAGGAGGCTCGGAGGTACATTTCTCCCCCTGCCCCCTTCCACCCCCCCCCAGATCGGTAGAGGGAACTGTCTCGGGGCACCGGCCCCATCTCCATTCCAAAACTTTGAGCCGGCCCCGATAAACCTTTGCGAGGCGACAGGCGGCTCCAACCCGCGGAGTGTGGGCCGGGGTGAGCTCCAGCCCTCCCGGCAGAGCCGCCCGCTGCCCCACAGCAGGGGTGGGAGCAAGCAACTCCCGGCTCCCAAACCCCCCCGGAGCGAGGTGGCGGCCGCACAGGGAGGGAAAGGAGGCAGGGAAGGGCCGGCTCGCCGAACCCTGCCCGGCCGCTGCGGGGAGAGAAGCTGGGCTGGGTGTTTACATCAAGCGCGGCCCGGCGAGGCTCCGCGGACGCTTTGCGGGGCCCGGCCCCCCCTCTGCCCCCATCCCGAGCCCGGGGCGCCCGGCAGCGCTGCCCTTACCCTGGTTGCGGATGGCTTGCTGGCTCTCCAAGCAGTTGGGCAGGTAGGGCCCGTTGGGGAACATCCTAGCCTGGCCGGAGGGCGGCTGGCTGGGCGGCGGGGCGCCGAAGGGCCCGTAGCGGCAAGCCCCGGCCGTGCCGGTGAACTGGCCGGAGAAGTGGACGGTGAAGGCGCTCAGGTATTGCTCCTCGTGGGGGTCCGACCCGTTCCAGCTCGGCTCCTGCTTGATGAAGGAGTGCGGCCCCAGCGAGCCGTAGGAGGCCCCCGGGGGGAAGTCCAGGACGGGAGCCCACTGCGCCGCGCTGCTCACCGGCATGGTGCAGTTGCTGTTGCCCGGCAGGGAGGGCACGGAGGGCAGCAGCGCGTTGAGGTCTCGGACGTCGGAGCCCATCTGGTCGCAGACCTTCTGCCTGCCGCCGGGCAGCCAGTCTCCCCCCGGCCCGCACTTGTTCCAGGACACCTGGCCCCTGCCCGCCAAGCCGGAGGCCGGCTCCGGCTGCAGGCACCAGGCTGGCGAGCTCAGCCCTTTGGGGGAAGTTTGCTCCGCCACGCAGCTCCCCGGGTCCAGCCCTGCGGGAGCCGGCAACAGCGACAGGGAAAGGTTGTTCTCCAGGATCGCCTCCGGGCTGGCACCCTCTCGCAGCGCAGGGGCAGGGCGGAGAGGGGGGGGGGAGAAGAAGGTGCGGGTGTGCGGTGTGGCCGCGTGTCCCCGTGTGGCTCTGTGTCTGTCTGTCTGTCTGTCTTGGCTGGGCGTGTGTCCGTCTGTCCGTGCTAGGGGGGCACAGCCGCCTCGCACGCCTCACCTCGGATGCCTGCTCACCCTCAACTTTGCAAAGCTCAAATAGAGGCGCTTGCAGGGGAGGAGGAGTCAGCCACGCCGATCCTCCATTCACACAACCTCCGCCGAGGGGCTGCCCACAGCCCGCTCGGCTGAACCCCGCCGGACACACACGCGGGGGAAGGGAAAGGGGGTGGGCGAGGAGAGCCGGGGATGGAGGGGGAGAGGTTAGTGTGGGAGAATATATCTCCCCTACACATCACTCCCGCCCTTCTTCTGGTGCAAGCGCCACTAAATCTCACCCTAACCCTCCCTTCGCTTTAGGAGAGACTTGCGAGACTGTTAGAAGGATCCAGGTGGCCAGTAAGTACTTGCTGGAGGACTTCCCCCGCCAGCTCCGTGCGTGCCCGTGGGGACTCCCGAGGGCGGCGGGGTCTCAGGCCCCGGAGACCGCGTGGAGAATCCCCCGCTCTTGCGGGAGCCAGGGGAAGTGACCCAGCCCGGGGCCGGTGGACCCCGTCCCTGCGAGAGGAAAGTGTCTTTCCAGGTGCCTCTCCCGCTAAGGGAGGAACCCGCGATTCCCTGAGCTCCTGCGGGATCCGGGCTGCCTGCCAGGGCCCCCGCATATCGGGAGCTCTCTGTCCTCAGGGAGCCGGCCGTACCAGGGTACCGAGGGCTCCGCGGGTGAGGGGAGGTCGCTCTTTGCAAGGGGACCGGGGCCGGCGTGGGCCCGGTCCCGGTCCCGTCCCTCCGCCCTGCCCGTGTGAGAGAGGGAAGGAAGCGGCTGGGCGGGCGGGGGAGGACCGTAGGGCTGCAATCATCTGCTTTTTGGGAGATTCACCTGGCACCGCTCCTGGGGAGCCCCGGGCTCTCTCCTTCCTCCCCAGCCTCCTGGACGGCAGCCCCTCAGCGCGCATCCCGCGGGCGGCGGCGGGAGAGCCCCCCGATGGCATCTCATGCGTTATCCCCGGACGTTATCCCTCCCAGGCGACACGGCGGGTCTCGGGGCGTCCCTGGCAGCGAGGGATCCCACGATTTCGGCGACGCGGGACCGGCAGGAAGCCCGGGGGCTGGCGGCAGAGTCCCGCGGGACGCAGCGTTACCGGAGCCCTGGGGCAGAGACGACCCGCTGCCCCCCCCCCCAGGGGAGAGGCTCTCACCAAACGCGAGGAGGGGGATCCCGCCGTCCTCCTTCCAAGCGACTAATTAATAGCCACGCGGGGCGGGTTGGGAGCGGGTTGTTTCTACCAGCGCGCGTGGGACAGCTCCCGGGAGCTGCGCCCCGACGCAGAGTACGCGGGGGAAGCACCGCGACCCGCGGGACCTTGCGCATCCTTCACCGGCCGCTGTTATAAACGGCGGCACCGAGGCAGGCGCTGAGGCCGTGGCTCCCGGTGGCGCACACCCCGCAGCTCGCAACCCGCACCCGCCTCGCCGCTAAAATGATAAAAGAATACCCGCCGTGAACGGTTACCTGTCGCTGGAAAGAGCCGGCCCGTTGTCTTCCCGGTGACAATTAACACTTCGGTATTTCCTTTCCCCTCCGGCATGAAAGATTACCGCAAGCACCGCCAATCTTGAAACGATGTTTTAAATTCAGGAAATAAACGCTACAACAAAATAAATTAAACCAGCTCGTTATTAGAGTGCCCAAATACAATTTCATTTTCTTTTTAAACTCTTTAACCAAACCCGTCGGGTTTTGTTATAGTGAAGTGACTTTAATTTTCAAAAATTATCTTTTAAATTCCCTTTAAAAATCTCTCATTTGATGCGTACATTTATTTATTACGGAAATCGACGTGTAACGGAAGGGCGAAAGATTTGTTGATTATCTTTGCCGATATTAAAGATCGTCTAAGTTTACAGGATCTGCCGGTTCTTGTGAGCACACACGACACCCACCCACTCTCGGACGGCACTTGTGAGCGCAGCCCATGCCCGTGATCGGGGGGGGGGGGAGTGCGCTGCCCCCGCCGGTCCCCGAGGCCAGCTCCCCCGCTCTCACCGCCCCGGGGCTCCCCGCACACCGCAGTCACCCCCCGCCCCCGTACTCGCAGGGGCCTTGCGGGAAGGTGCGGAGTCGGGAGCGGGGCTACACCGGGTTTGCTCACTTCTGTGATGGCCCCACACCTGAGATCGGTCTCTTTCGTCTCCGGCTCTAAAATCGACAACGTACACACAGAAATAGAAGTCTTTGGCCACCATAAGCGGAGTATTTCATTTCCCGTGAAAACTAGACCTCCCTTGCTACAAACAGAAAAAGCCTTTCCGCAGCGGACTATTTTTCGAACTAGTGTATGCAGTTTGGTTGGGGTCTTTTTCTTTTTCCTTTTATTTTTCTTCTTCTTTTTCTTTTTTTCTTTTTCTTTTTAAATAGCCTAGCTTGATAAAACTTCTTGAAAGGGAAAGAGGTTTTCTTGTTCCCCTAGGTCTGCGTTATTCCACCTGGGAGGAAGAACGGCCGAAGCCCGTCCGACTCCTCGCCTCTCTCCCACTTCCCAGCGCTGAAACAAGACGACCCCCTTGGCCACCACCGCGTCCTCCCTCCCCGCGGCTGCCGGCAGAGCTTGCAGCGAGACTGGGGAAAGCCGTGCTCGGCCGGGGGGGGAGCTCCGGGACCGCCGGTTCAGCCCCTCGCAGCGCCCTGCACCGGTACCTGCGCCCCCTCGGGCCGCCCCAGCCGGTGCGGGGCAAAGAGCGGGCTCGGCGCAAACGGGGAGGCGATGTCCCGGGAGAAACCCTCGGCGGGGCAGCCCAAGGAGATGGGAAGTCCGGACCCTTCTACCCCGGGACGGAATGGGGACTTTTGGGAAACGGCCAGCGCCGCTTTCCGCAGCCGCTCCTCTAAAGGTAGAGATAAAGATCTCCCGCTCCGCGCTTCTCTAGCCCAGGCCGGGAGCGCTGGCGGCAGGTCCCCCCGGGAGAGCCCCGGCATACCGAGAGGAGCTGCTTCCCCGGGCAGGGGACATTTGCTGGCCTCTTCCCCGCAGATCCCGACCGCGGTTCCAATCGCACGCTGGCGTAATCTACCTCACGCTCCACAAACCCGCGTCCAGGCCTCGGTGCCCAGCTGAGAGCAAGGGCCGGAGATACGGCAGTCCACGGACCGCATCTCCTTTTGCCGATGTCCGGACCCGGGCAGTCTGGATTTTTTTTGCTCTTTTTCCTTCTAGAATCATAGAATGGTTCGGGTTGGAAGGGACCTTAAAGATCATGGTCTTCCAACCCCCACTAGAGGAGGTTGCTCAAAGGCCAGGCTCTGTGGCTTTGCCCGCCGTTAGGTAGCGACGGGAATTCCCGGTAATGCTCAGTCTTCGAATGTACTCGAAGACACACTCAAATGTGTGTCAGAGATTTCCTGGACAAGGATTATTCTACTGAGAGTCCCACTCGATTCCGGGCAAAACGGGCTCGGGAACCTGCTCCAACCTGAGCAGCGCTGAAGCACCTCCCCAGCCTGCGTTTCCCCGTTCCGCTTCCCCCCCCCCCCCCCCCCCCCCCCCCCCCCCGCCTTGCGAACCAATTAACGGGACGGTAATTCTTACTACACTTTACTAAACTCCATCAACGACCTCCTCACGGACTCGGGGGTGGGGGAGACTGACTTAAACAGAGATAAATCCCCGGCCCTTCCAACCCCGCTCAAGCCGTTCACAGCACGCAGGGGGGATCTGTCTCCTTTCACTCAGGGGGGCTGATCAGAGGTTGATTACTTAAGTGCCAAGAGCAGCAGAAACAAAGCTGCGAAGCATCTCCGGGAGCGCAGGGCGCCGAGGGGCAGGAACTCATCACGGCGGGCCCGATCCCGCATTCCTCCTGGCCTCCCCGCGTCCCGCCGAGCACGGCGGGTACCGCGGCAGCCTCCGCCAAGGCGGGACCGGCTTTCCCTGCCTGGGCTGACGGGGGCACTGGCACGCTTTGCAGCTGGGGAGAGGATTTTTTTTTTTTTTATCCTTCGAAGCAGAATAAAGCCTTTTTTGATGGCACACGGAGGGAAAGGTGCGTGGCCTCTCCGCAGAGCGGAGCAGGGCTCAGCATCTCGCCGCCTGGGGGACCTGCACGGTTTCCTCCTCCCCGGCTCCTTCTCCCGCCCCCCCGGGGCAGCGCGGCCCGGGGCTCCGCCACCCCAGCGCTCCCTGCTCCGAGCGCGTCCCCCGGCCGCTACGGGCCCCGCCGGCACCGACACCGGCACCGGCACCGGGGAGGGGAGCGGCGGCGGGGCCAGCCGCCGGCCCCCGGGTCGCCGGACCGCCGTGCCCGGCCGGCGGGGCTCGGGCCATTATTTTACCGTAAATCTTTGAAACGCTGGAACTAATTACGGAGAGGATATGTCTCAATTTGTTCCGCATTAGTGCCGCGCCGGGACGCAGCGCACCGAGCAGGGGAAATTGATGAGCCCAACCTCAGCCCAGCCCCGCCGCACCCCGCCGGGACTGCCGCCCGGCCCTGACCCCGCGTTCAACCCCCGCCGAACCGTCCCGCTCCCCGCACCCGCGGGACCCGCCAAGCCGCCTCCGGGCCGCTCACACACGCTCCCGACTCCCCCGCACCCGGGCAGTGCCCGCTGCGGTGCCGGAGGGGTGCGAGGTGGGGCTGAAGCCGAGTACCGAGGTACTACGGGGGCTCTGCTAAATTTATTACACGGCTACGGCGAGGCGCGGTATAAATCACGGGGCTGTATAGGGTCATAAAGCATCCCCGAGCATCCTGCCCTCGCCGGGGTTCTGGGGAATAGGAGTTCATAGGCAGCTGGGTATCAGTAACATCTTTCAGATCCGGCAGATGTGACATTTTAAAAGTCTTAGATATACAGTGGGATATACTTATGGAGCAGCTAAAACTATTATATAGGATTTTTATAGGTATTCGGTGCTTACATACAAAAGAAAATTGGGGGGGGGGGGGAAGCTCTTAGGTAATATGCTCGGTTCTTGGCATTATCTCTAATAGTTTTGTAAGCAATAAAATTATTATTTTTGGAGGGGAAAATAAAAAAATATTCTAGCACTTAGTACATTAAAAAGGGATGTACTGTAACTGACATCTAAGGAATTAATTTCTCCCTGGTTGTAGAAGGCAGATCCCACTCTCAAGGCATACTGAACTCTACAGAGAAACAAACCAGTAACAATACCTGTCACGGACACAAACCTGAAGAATTCTTTGAGCCACCTGAAACACCATCTTTGAATATGAATACACATCAGAAATGTAAAACAAACATTCAAAAGTGTTTGGAAAGCTTCGGTTGAAGTGTCCCTACTCTCCCCAGCCCCATACTGCAGTATTTCTGGCACTTCATGGTAAGGAAGGTGGTTTGTAGCTGATGCCATCAGCACCCTCAGGTCTCACTAACCAAGGGCTATCACAGGACTGGGACAGAAGATGAATTGTCCTTTACTTGTTTCTTCAATGGACTGTCCACGAACATGTTTTCCTAAACATGAACCATCCATGTCTTTATCATTCAACCCCATTCTTGAAAAAAATAATACTTTAACAATGCAAGCAAAGTCACACTTTGCTCTTTCAAAGCCTTTTGGCAGTCCTGTGTAAAGATACTCTCTTGACCAGTTCTCCTCAGTCTGTCTTCAGCTAAGGATCTAAACCCTTTTCATGGGACTTTGTTCTCATCCTACACACTTCAGAGGAATGCATGCATGTAAGCACCTGATGAAGCCTCCTTCAGAGCAAGAGTGGTCCCACTGAAATCAGTTCTACCACCTCGCACCGCACAGTGAGGAAAACCAAGCATCTCCTCCATGCCTGTGGATGGTCAGTGAGTGCAAAAGACAATGTGTCTAATGCCTAAAGCAGAGGAGGAACAAGAGCTCCTGGATCCTGTTCAATGCCTTCTTCAGAGTCCAGAGAAACGGAAGAGATGACAGTAGTTTTGCCAGAACGTGGGGGGACTCCATCAGCATTTGAGGAGTGCTTTGAGACCTCGGGTAAGCAGAGAAATGCATCTGGTTGTTGCCTTACGCAGCACAGCTCCATGTGATCTGCCAGGGATGTGACCTGTGAGGGGGTGGCAGGGCTGGAGCTGGAGACCTATTGCAACATGGGAAGTCCCTACTCCCAGCCCCATTACCACAGCATATGCCTATGGCTCCTTCCCAGCCTGGGGAGAGATTTCCCTGCCCTCAGCCCCCCGGCACAGCCCTTTAGCTTCCTTAGTAACTGAGCATGCTCTTCATTTAACTGCAGACAAAGGTATGTGTCTCTTCTCTCTCCCTGGACTATATGTACCGATACGTGTGGATTGCAGCAATACACAAAAGGCAAACAAGCTCATTTTTCTCATCTAGTTGGCTGGACGAAACAGGCCGCAAAAATGTAGCTCCAACCAAAACAAGAGCTTTCCCAATTCTTTATTCTGAGGCTTCCCACCTAATATATTTTTTTCCTTCAAAACCAAAGCTTTACAGCCAGTCTCTCCCTTGTGTGTATTGTGTGTTCCTGAATGGGATATCTGGTCTGGCTGTGAGGGTGAATGGTCACCTGAGAACTCCATGGCTTCAGGGCCTCAGCCCAAGAGAGATCTGCTGCGGGCAGCGTCAGAAGTCCTGGTGCCCTCCACAGAATCAAGTACAACCTAACTGGGCTGTGCTGGTGCCTGCACGGTCCTCACCAGCGTGTCACTGCAGGACTCATCTGTTTGCACATTTGTGACTGTCACTGCTCTGCAGCAGCCTCTGCTGAGCCCACTGCAACCCACAGACTTGTCTGGCAAAGCTCCTGCTGAGAGTGAGATACGGAGGGACAGTTAGAGATGAAGCTTGCAGGGAGAGGCGGGGGAAGAAAGGAGAGGAGGGAGGGAGACTGTGTGTTGAACTTGCCTTAGAAGTCAAATTTCTTCTTCATGAGATACAGTAGATTCCTTTCTCTTCAGATTTTATGTGTATTTGATTCTGCTAAATTTGTCTGAGTACTACTATGACACAGGAATTAAAAGCACTGAGACTTTGCCGTAGCCACTGAGAGAGGGACTCTTAAACTGATCAAATCTACCACTTTTTTTTTTCCTGCCTATTACATGAAAGCAGAGGTCAATAAAGTACAGATCAAAACTAAGACCTACTGTTGTGACATCTTGACAAATCTTTTTTGAAATACCTAATATATTAGTTGAAAAGAAAGAAGGAAAACAAGGCACAAAGAAACCCTGTCCACTTGTTATTCCTGTTTTTTAAATGAAACAGTGGAAGGAACAACTAAATAAGTGTGATTCCTTTTCTAGATCACATTATCACAGATTAATAGCTCTACGAACAGATTTGCAAGTAGCACCACCATGTTAATCAAGATACTAAAAGAGTTTATGAGCAGTTGCTTAGAAAAAACAAGATAAAGCCTATGGAAATCTGATACTGGTCAATGGTGCATTTATTCAAAACATAATACTGACTTCAAGTCTCCATAAATCCTTTGCAAATGAAACTTCCATTGTGATCACTGTTCCAGATCTAAATGATTTATTCTTTTTTTCTTTGGTAGACATTAGATATATCTTAGAATGTGCAAGTTATGTTCCTATTGATACAGAGTTAATCATGCCCCCATGAGATAATAAATATTATTTTCAAATAAAAAGATAAGTCAAAGAAAGAGTACCCCTATAAGAAGATTTTTTTTTTTGATTTATTAGTAGATTAACTTACATGAAAAACCTAAAATTTCTGAGTGATTTGTTTAAAAATTTGGGGCTTCCAGAGTTCCAAACAGCTAGCTCTTGGGACCAGAGCAGACATCAGATTGTGTGCAGTTCCAAAACCAAGTTCTTAGCAATATTTATTTCATTGCTTCACCCTGAACAGCAGCAGCCTTTGCAACTTCTATGTGCCTTTGAGAAAATGGGTTTTGCTGCTTTGAGCAGCTGCTAGAAAACAAGGAATGTACTGAAAGGCCAAGCAGAAGAGATCCACCAGGAAAACAGTCTGTCATCCAGTTTTCATGATCTGAGCTTCTCAATTTGTGCTCTTCACTACCTCTGGGTTTCTGGGTTTTTGCATGCATCTCTCCTAATTGTTCAAATCCAAGTGGATTCTCAATTATCAACTCGCTCTCAAAACCCCTGGGCAGAAGTCAAAATAAGTTCAGCAAATTGGTTGGATATCAGCTAAAAACACGCTTAATTTTTCATCAGATAAACTTCTCTCAGAGGAACTACATGTGTCAGCTTTAGCCAGACACGAGATCTATAATGAAATAATTCCATGTACAGGTAACAAGAACACCTTGAAATAACTAGACGTGACCTCTCTGGCCAAATAAGGATTTCAGAATATTTCACAACTGCAATATGCTCCATCTATTGATAATATCCATCTCGATATTGTAAAGCTTTGGGCCCAGATTTATGAGGACATATGCAACTGCCACCTAATGCATCTTCAGAGATCATGTCCCTTTGGACAGCTGAATCCAACCTTGTGGTCTCCCACACTTAGCATCATAAGAGCAGGATCAATCCATAACCACAGTAAACACATCTGCACACACAAACTCAGAGGAGGTAGGTTTTCTTCAAGGGCTGGAATATTATTTAATAATTCTAACCAAAAGAGAAGCCATAGGCCAGTCAGCACACAAGGGATGGTCTGGGCTGCCCAGCAAATGTAAGGAATCCAAAGAACTTCAAACGCAGTTAAAAGAGGGGAAGCACTATCTGCTCCTGGATGCCAAGTTATTAGGTGACTACAGAGCTATGCTTTGTGGAGCACTGCAAGGTTCTGAGTAGTCTAGTACAACTTTTCCCAAATCACAGAAGTCCCCTGGGAAACTTCAGTAATCAAACAAGATCTCGCGGTCAGGAAGCTTTTCTTCATCCAGCCAATTTTATTTCCCCTTCATCATTCCATCTATTACTCATTACATCCTCCTGCCAAACTCGACATAATTCTTCTTTCTCTCTCTCATGCTTACATGTTTCAGCTACATATAGACCATTATGTCCTTTCATCCCAGCTTTTTCTACCCCTTATTCAGGCTGCACGTATTTAGTCCTTTTCATTTTTTCTGCTGTCCTCCTCTGAGCTCCCTCCAACAGCATCTCTCCAGAATAGAAGCCCTCTGAGCTGAACTAAATACTCTGCAAACAATTACATTTGGCAGTGTCTAAACGTAAGGACGCGCAAACCAATGACTAAATTACCTTAAACAACTGAGTGAGAGTCCAAAGCCATAAAATTGTCAAATCAGGATAGGGAACTTTGGATGACACTGCAAGATCAACTTCACAGGAAGCCCTCAAGTAATGATGTCTTTAAAAAATTCCCTGGTCTGCTTTATGGTCCTTGTCTCAAGGAATGTGTCATTAAGTACGTATTTGCAGTGATTTTTATGTACAAAATATTTTATAACATTCTGTCACTGCAACATTAGGAAGATACTGGTAAGTGCATATTATCCTTACAATCTTACAATATATTCTTGAAACACAACTTAAATATTGTTCCAAGATACTGAAGTTCATGTAAAGGCAACTTTTTACCCAATTAAATAACTCGTTGTTGAGCAACTCATGCTTAAAACATTAGAACATCACTGTGTTACACAGTTACAATAGTTTGCTTCTGTCATCATATCCTTCTTCAAAGAAATAGCTTCCACAGCCTCTCACTGAGAGAAACATGCAGTTCTTCTCCAGAAACAAGCCAAGGTCATTCCTCAAACCAGAGCATTTTACCAATTACACTTCATCTACAAAACTTACAATTTTATAAGCTCAGGTTCAAGTCTAGTCATCTGAAGATGGTGAACATGGTAATTTATCTCTTCAAAATGTGGAAGCGCTAAATATTTGACATGGGGTTTACATCTAGTTAGGAAAGACAGTTATCCAGATACTCATTTTCCCTAAAATTTATCAGCTTTATCACTAGACATTGATAATGGTATATGCTTGTGTTAGGTGCAAAAACTGATGCAGAGCTACGTTATCACTCCCTGAACTCAAGAGTCTAATTTTAGACTTTCTTTTCAGAGTTGTTCTTTTAGAAAGGTAAACTCACTGGAACTTCAAAGCACTCCTCAGCCCCAAGGAACGATGAGGATCAGGTACCGGTACCTGGCACACCTGGCATGCAATGCAGCGTGTTAAACAACCTGTGTGCAACAGGATTCTTAATCCATGGAAGTTTTCTTTCTTAATTCTTTCTTAATCCATGTAAGTTTTCAGGTTTAGAGTGAGCCCTGGTGCTTTTTCTGGGCCCTTGCCTGAAGCATGTATTAGGACCCCTCAAATAGCACGGTCCATCTGGGGCCACTGAAACTTCTGCATCCATTACCCTTCTCCCACCATGCCTGGGAGAAGGGCAGTGGATGCGGAATTAATACAACTACTATGTGCCCTGCAGGAGCTCTCAAAGCCTAAGCAAGAAACACCTGACCATCTTTCAAAATGGAAATGGCAGATTTAAAGGATCATGAATACACAATAGGAAGGAGACATCTAAGTGAAGCACCTGCATCTACCTGCTAAGCCTGCACCTCCATGGAGCAGAAATGGCACATAATGTGCTTGGCCCAAACCAAGCCCAAACATTTGCACTAGAACTACACGCTGACAGGATGGCTCCTGTCTTTACAGAAAGCTACTCTTTGTATCTCCCTCCAGTTTCTGTGCTTTTCCTACTTCCCTCAAATTCGTCCCTGTTATAAAAGAGAAGGATGCACTCCATTTTGGTCTTCCTTAGGAAACTGAAAGGAGCTACGCAACACAGAACATTTGCAGATGATTTTTATGCCAAAGACACAAAGTTGCTCTGATCACCTGGCGTGCATTTACCAGGGGAAAGGGAGAGAAAGGAATTTTAGCCCTCCTCCCCTTCCCTCTGCCTTTAACACTGCCTGGTGCAGCATGTGGCTCTGCCTCACCTCACGCACTCCTGGACTCTCAGCTGTTCTCTGATTTTTCTCACTGTGAACTGGGGTCATGTTCTTTCTTGATTTTGGCCAGAAAAAAGTAGGTGGCATGAGGTATGCAAGGTATCAGGCCCTATGGCTGCGGAAAAATCTCTAAGTGCTTATGTGGATTATGTTGCAAGAGTATTCCTAGAGATACTGTTCGTGTTTATAAAGTCTTTTGGGGTGAGTGTTGCTCAATGGAAAAGCAGCGTAGAAATTTAACAAAAGCCATGCTGCAAAATGTAAAAACAAAACAAAAAAGTAATTCTCCCACAGGAACTGAAAGGCATTTCATACATGTCCAATGAGACATTAAAAATAATTATGTGGAAGAGTAATAGCTCCCTTGGTTGTTTTAATATATTTTTGTCTACAAACAAGAAACGTTCTCTAAACTGCTGCCTTGGCTTGGCTTGAAAGGTCTCTCAAACAAAAGCCCTTCAAGTGACCCTTAGATTATTAAAGCTCAGTAACAATGAATGTGGATCTCAGTTCAAACAAAGACTGCAAAAATAAAAAGACAGCACTTTTGGTCTTGGAAATGAGTATGACTCAATAAACTAGAAACACACAGAATGTATTTTTGATCAATAGTCATACCTTCTCTGAACATACCCGAAAACTTTTGTCTGAAGCATTCAACATTGTTTTTCTCTCAAACAGTAACTGAAAATAGCCTCATTTGTAGTACAAATTGAAAGGTTGGGTGCTGTGTCTGACTCGAAACTTCACAGAGTTCATTCAGAGAGCAATTCAGATCATTAGGGGTTTGTTGGTTTTTTTTTTTTTATTCTAGTCTTAATTATTTTTCCTCCAAAAGTTGCTAAATGCCATTAGTATCATCAGAAACATTTGTGGTGAACAAAAAATGCCATCAATGACAAATTAATGCTCTGATCTGTGTCTCCCATGAGAAAGGTACAAAGGTTGAGATGTTCAATGACAGACATTAATGTCAGATGCCAAGGCAGGAAAAGCAAACATAGGAGTGGGGAGAGATATATAGGCCCCATAGAATATCTTGTTTTGAAAGTCATATGTCATTTAAATGGCCTTTATAACTGAAGAAGTTAATTAAGAATGTATTTTTGTGTAGTTTGCTAGCAGAACATACACTGCTGCCAGTTAATAGTCAGTTTTGCACTTGTGTACTTGAGGCACACCTTTTTGGTACCCACTTCATTGCTACGAGCACCAGCGGCTGTGCCCAACACTCCCGCTAAGCATAGGTGAAAAAAAAAAGAAGTTGCCAAAACAAGTGGATCCTACAAAATGTCAAAATGACCACAGTTCCTTAAGCTCCTTTGTGTCTATCAGGCTTGTTCTTGCAGCCAGTGGAAGAACTGAAGTAGGGACTGCAGCTATAGCTGGGAGAAGGGGACAATCTCCCTGAAGGACAGTGGTCCTCTGTCCTTTCCACCTAGCTCACCAGGCAGCCCACCAGCCATTCACCAGTTGCTCTGGTTTTCCCTGTGTGCCCTGGCCTTTCTTTCTCCCTCCCCTCTCCTTCCTTTCAAAGCAGCAGCCCGGCTCTCCCATCTCTGTGGTACACCCATCAAATTTGTATCATGAGCTCCATTTGCTATTATCAACACAGTGGCATCAAGCAGACACAAGTATTTAGCCGTTTCTTAGCTGAGCTAGACCATGTCATACTAAAACTCTCTCAGATGTTTTCATTGTGGAAGTTCATCACCACTGGGAGTATCAGTGGAGCTGAACAGGTAGACAAAAATGCAACACATTTTCCACAGACACCCGTCTATACATTAACAAAGGCAATGGATGTGTAGAAATATTTCCTCTCATTTGCCATGGCTGACCAAGCTTATCACTTCTTAATCAAATTTCTGAACAGAAAACTCAAATGAGTTTGATATTTTATTGTAAATTTCTCTATTGTAATAGAGAAAAGTACAGATGAAATTGTGCATCTGCTATAACAGCTTGGAAATGTTAGCATCACTTCCCTACACTGGGCTGCTTAATGACTGGAACTGGATGAGTCTCCTTGCTGACCAAAGCTTTCTATTCAACCTAGTTTATTCAGAGCAGTAAATTAGGTACCTTTGTGCTGTGCCTGATTCCTGCCCAGGAGGTGAGGGAGATGCTTGTTATGCCACAACCATGGCAAAAAAGTTGGCAATTAGCATCAAGTTTGGCTATTGCTGTGAACAGGAATTACCCTGGGAACTCTATTTACCAAACACCAAGCAGCCACCAGCAATAATGACGCATTTAATGCTGTGATGCATGTAATACCATCAAGACTAGATGTGAATACAGTAAGAAAAAAAGATATTATAACCTACACTATAACCTACCTATTTGAATACAGTAAGGAAAAAAGGCACTATAACCTACAGATCTACCTCTTTCTCACTCTCTCCCATGTTTCATGACATTTTATTTTCTCTTAGATTTAGTGAGCATCTCTCTTTCCTGCTCTTTGCTCTCACGTTGCAAAGCCTAATGTGCTAAAGTCCACCTGTGGCATTGAGTGATCACACAGCTCACTGAAAGTATAGCTTCTCAGAGGACATTTCACACAATGCATTAAATGAAATACAGGGCAAAAATTAATAGGTAGGTGCAGGAGGCATCCGTTTCTGAATGAGATCTGGAAATGAAGACTGGTGAAAAGAAGACATATTTACTGAATACATAAGTTTATAATGTCATTACTGATGTATTTCAAAGCATTGATTTACTTTTTATGAGAATTCATAATCCCTAAACACAGGAACTCTCCATTCTGTGTTTACCCAGTGCTTTGAGCAGTATGGCACTGCTCTGTCACCAGGGTTCCTAGGTATTTCAGCAGTGCAACTAAACAGCAGCAGATGAAAAGTGATTATTAGAAAACGTTAATTCTTAAAAGCTTAGCTTAACGCTTGGTACTAAGAAACTAGGGCCTGGGTTTCCACACAATTATTCTCAGAGCTACTGATCACTTTTGCCTGTTGCACCTTTTTTATGGTTCGTACAACTTTTCTTACTCTAAGTTAGATACATGGTGACAGTGTTGATGGCTTCCTGTAGTTATCTTCTTATGATTATTCTTTCTCTAAAACAGTATAGTAATAGTAACTAGCTCCTTGGTCAGAAAAGAAACCCTAATTGCATTGTGTCTTTGCAAACACCAAGATCACACAATGACTTGTAGCGCATTACAAAATGCTGGTCATAATAAGCTAGGAAAAGGAAAATGAATTTTAGAGGAATTGGGTCTGGTGAAAGAAATATTTATGATTTTTAGAGTCGGGTCTTTTTTTTCCCCAAGAATGGATAAGCGATTGATGTTGATGACTGCTATGCTCACAAAGAGGAAAACTAACAACCTTTAGTGTTAAATATGACATGGCAACACATCCCGGAAGGCTCTACCCTGGTTTCATTTCTATCTGTCCACAAAAAAGCCCAAACAGAAGCATGTTGTTGTCCCGGTTCCATCGGGGACAGGGTTAATTCTCTCCAGGGTCTAGCAGGGACACAAGTATTCCATACCATTCCGAGCCATCCTAAACATGTTGTTGTTGTTGTTTTCCTCTTTCCTTCACTGTTCTGTTAAACTGCCTCTGTCCCAACCCATGAATTTTGCCTTTTTCTTCCTATTCTCCCCTCACTGCTGTGGAGAGGGGGGGGCGAGAGAGCGGCTGCCTGGTTCTTTGTTGCTGCTGCAAATTAGGACTTGTCATTTCAAAAGGCTATAGTTTATGTTATAGTTAAGATGTACTCAGCCATTTCTTTATAATGTTTGATCTTCCATATTAAGTAAAGCTACCTAACACCTGAAAGCATGCCAGGGTGAGGAGAAAAAACACTTTTGGACCAATACCATAATCTTCTAAGAAGCCAGCAAAGTCTCAAAGATGCCACGTATTTCTCCCACGAAGACAGCAACATTTGGGCAATGCATCAAATGCAGAGGAAAGAAGAGGGATCAAAAATTCTTTGAATCCAACATAAACTAGGCAGGACTAGCTGTGCCATGCTTTGCTTGTAAAATACATGAAGAAATAAATCCACTGCTATTTTTTAAAAACAAAATATGCATAAACTGACAGAAGAGTACTAACATGTTTAAAGTATCATTTCATACACATATTTAGTTTAATCCAAACAGTTAACAAGTCTTGGAAAACAAATCAAAAATATTTTATCTTGGTTCAAGCTAAGCATTTGAAAGCAGGTTCCCTTAGGAAACAAAGCTTTTATGATTGCACTGCCAGTCCATCTGTCTCTTGAATCTCAACCTCAGTTCTGTTTTCAGCCAAATTCTTCAGAGACGTGACATTTCCAACAATGCTAAGTGTGCACAAACTTCAAGAAACTGTCAGCTCAAGAGAAACAAATGGACCTAAACCAGTGCCCCCACTACAGAAGCACTGTCGTGTGAGCCCAGCAGTTATTTGCACAGTTTGTCTCCCCCCTGGCCAGCTACTCATCAGAACTAGCTACGATGTGAGCTACGGTTGCCCAGCTATTATCTGGGGAGAAGTAAAGGAAGTGAAGGTAGTGGGAGGGGAAGGAGTGATGGGGGACGTAGAGGGAGCAGGGGCTGAGGGGTTGGCAAAGAGCTCCAAGGCAAGGATTCAAATGCAGGCAGCCAGGATTCTTTAGTTCCACTGTTACAGAGTAACTTGTTTCTCGGTTTTTCTGTTCAGTAAAAGAGTTATTTGCACATCTCAGTTGATATTGGTCTCAAAAATCCTCTATTTGCTGGCATTTCAGGTCCTGCTTTCAACAATGGGGGGCCGTGCACAGAGAAGATTTGATATATCCTCAGCAAGCTGAACTCAGCCTTTACATTGATGGGGGAAAGAAAGGATGCATAATGACATTGACCTGGAGGTGCAACAAACATCAGGTTGCTTTAAATACTCCAGAGAAGAGTTTCCATCCTTCCAAAAGTGAATATTTTCTGCTTCTTTTCATCTGCACCGTTGTGCCCTATAAACCAGCCTTTTACTCTGCTTGGGAATAGTAGAACGTGTGAGTAAGGACAGAGTTTACTAACTGTTGAATTAGCTGGGATTGATTTAACCATTTAGGCCTTTACTTGTGCTTAGGGAAATGTGCTGAACTTTGAAGAAGTTGTTTGATGCTGTTTTTTCTAAGCAGGATGTAAACCGATTCTCTTTTACTTCCTATAAAGGACCCAATAAAAAGTTGTCCTGTGACATACACAAAAGGAAGCCAGAAAAAAAAAAGTCCAGCTGACAAAACCCACTCCAGACAGATGTATTTGTGAGCTATATATCAATTCCTTGCTCTGCCAAAAACTGACTAGATGATATAGAAGTGCCCAGGTCATTCTAGAATACATAGTCTTATGAGAAAAAAATCAGTCTTCTCATTCTCTGTTTTAAGCTCTTCTCATGTGAGCTGTGAGAAGACCTGTGTGACACCAGCTGCATTGCTATGGTACCCTCCATTCCTGAATGTCATTAAGCAACACCAAAAAATCACCTGAAATAACTTCAATTTTGCTCTAGGTAGAGCAGACCCAGCAGTTAACAGGGGCTTGACAAGGGCAGAAGAAGAATTACCACCAAAGAAGGGAGTTTTAATGCCTATCAGGTCAGTAGCTGTCACTTAAAACTCCAGTTGTTATTTCTAACAAAACCATCCCCTAAAGTAGTGGTACAAACCTTTGGAAAGCCTTTTCTGGTTCCAATTTTGTTTAAGTGCCGAGATCGAACTCCTCTGTGGTTTGTTCCCAATACCAGCAGCAGTTGGGGTTCCCAAAGAGCAAGTTTAATATCCACGGGAAGAAGTCTGGACTATTCTTCAGTGTCTTGCTAGCTACAGGTAGGAGTAGTAGTGCTTGGGGCTAAACTTTCTTGACAAAAATGTTCCCATCCCAGTGGCTGCATCTAAACTGTCTGGAGGTACCTGTGATAGACCTGGCCCTGAGTTACTCATGTGGCTTCCATTGAGCCTCTGTGGGTTTCTTCTTCATTGTAATTGAGATGTGGCAACAGAAGAGAATGAAAAAGACTGGTATATTCTGAGAATAAATGGCCAAAGCACACCAAAGAGAGGAAAAGGTCCTCTGCAGAGGACCTGATCATTTGGTTCAGATGTAACATGTGGCACTTTCAGAGAAAGAAAAACAGCAGGATTTGCCCACAGAACAGTTTTAGTAGGTGGATTCATCATTTGGGTTGCAACATTCTGCAGAGGTAAGAAAGCCAAGATGCAGGAGCAAGAAATGACCATGTAAACTCACTGGTGGAGCAGACCTGTGTATCTCACAGTATAGCCAAAAATCTTTGCTGAAGAGTCAGCAGAGATGTTTCAGGAGCATGAGGGGAGGCAAAGAGGTTTGGGAGGAAATTAAAGATGGTTGTTGGAGAGGGCTGCACTCACTGTCCTGCCATCATCTCCTGCCCAGAGTATGTCAGACATATCTCTTCTCTGTTCTCTAGGTGCCACCTAATGGGTTGTGAAAGGAAAAAAAATAAGATAGTCATGATGGTGAGGTTTCCCACCAGAGAATCCTCAGCTGCTCTTTTGGTAGGCAAAGATGGATGCAATTCTTTCCAATTGCTGGCCTTTCATCTGGACACACATTCACAGAGCTATAACTTGTACCTGTGAGAGCTACATGTCCAAGAAAGCATAGACCATTTTCTGCTGGCTCCATTCATCTGGCATTTGTGTACTTAGATTTTCTATTGTCCAGAGAGGGACTCTGACAGAGCTAAACAACTCCACAGCCACCAAATAAATCCAGAGCATATCAGTGTCTCGTATATCATTGTCTCATATAATGCACCACTGACTTCCCATACTTTCAACACCGATCCAAGAAGAGACACCAGCTACAAGAATGCCCCATATAAGCTAAAGAATCCCTTGCTTAGAAAGCAAGGAGGATTCCACAGGCGCAAGCTTCCTCCACCAGACCTGCCTCTATTCAGCAGCGCCTACGGGTGCAGAAAAGAAAGAGGGACACTACAAAGCAGGTACACATTCATTTGAAACTTGACCTTGTTTTTGCTGAACAAGGCTTGCATGAATCATAACTCAGGATTGCTCAGAACCGAGGCGTGTTTAATGTTCACCTTCTCTTCAGCAGATGACAAAAAGAGCCCAATTTTTGCTGTGCTTCACCAAAGGAATGCTGCCATAGCTCTCTGCACAGCATCTGCAACCACAGGTTCTTGAGACCTAAACCTGCTTCTGACACGAATCCTTCCATGAGCCTGGTATTGGCCTTCAGTACCTTGTTTTTTCTACTGATTCAAATTAGGATGCGAGTGGCAGTGCTGGGGCTAGCGTAATCCACAGCACAGATCATCCTGTAGCTCTCTGGATCATCTGTGGTAGCATCAGGTAACTTCTTTAGAAACAAACCTTTAATTGAACTTGAGTGACTAATATGTTTAAACCAGAAATTTCCCTGTGGGTTTAAAAAAATTAATTATATCCCACCCCCAAATTTTCCTAGTGCTACTCATTGAAAATACACAGCTGCACTGGTGGAGCTGTCAGTGAAAGGAAGCTAGAGGTTTTGGCAGCTGCAGAGAGGGGAAGAGGTGAGGCCCTGGACTTATGAGAAGGCGCTGGAGACAGTTTAGGTTTGGAGATCTCTGGAGTCTGCTGACATTTTTGGCGATCTGAAGAAAACTCATTTCATCCCCACCCTTTTGTGAACAAGGCAGAGGTGACTAGGTTACGAGGCAGTAGGTTGTAGTCCCAGCTCCTTCAGTGACTATTGTATGACCATAGTCAAACTGTCACTACCTCTGCCTGTAAAAAGGAGAAGGTGAACATCCAGATCTGGGATGGTTTGGGAGGAGAGTTCTTGATTCTATGAAACAGACATGGGTTGAACCCAAAAGCACTTAAAGCATGTGTTTATGTTCTCAGCATGGATTGTAGTGCAGGAGCATTGCATACACAATTCTGAGCTAGAGATCTTCTCAGGAAAGTTGATGTTCATCATGCAAGTCACTGTGAAGGACCTGCTTTGAGCAAAAGAACAGTGTTCCTGGTATCTATTTTCCTCTGAATGCCACAGAAATATTTTCTCTCTCTTTGAAGCAAGGTTCACCTTTTTCTACATTTATACAGCCCCTGTCACTGGTGGAGGAGCCAGCACTGCGGCTCCAAAGCACTGGCACAGAATAAAACAATAACAGAAATAAGAAATCTCTGAGGAATGTATTTTAGTCTATATTTTAGTCACTTAAAATGTAACAGAGAAAAATAAAACCCACAAGACACGTCAATATCCTCTAAATAAATTCCTGGGATTGTGAAATATCATGGGGAAAAAAATCAACACCTTCAAAACAAGACTGCTTTGAAAAAAGGGACTTTCCTTCACAAGAGATGTCATTTCATTACAGTGGGTGAAAAGTGCTATATAAAAATTAAGAATTGACTAGTATTAATTCTTGTGCTGTTTGAGCTGCCTACACTACACATCAGAAAAAGATATTCCCAGCCACACAGTACAGCACGATACTTTTCACATAGAAAAGCTGCTTTCAAAGCACAACTTTACAGGAAGAGTTTTAATACCAAAGTCGCACAGCATTGTACTGTCACTGACGTTAGTATCAGCCTTGCAGAACACTCTGGTTGATATGACTATTTTATTCCTGGACTATTCTCACTTTTAAAATATGTGAACAATGTATATTCATAGAGTTTCCCATATTCAGAGCTTCTCTCCCACCACTGCCCGGGGAGCAGTTCATATTGCCATATACAATAATAGAAGTATTATAAGATATTGTATAATACAAATAAAATAATGAGACAAAATAAAGACACATTACTGAGAGGAAGAGATTCAGGGCATCTCCAAGAGATACCAATGGCTAAAACAGAGAGTGTCTCTCAAAAAGGAGTGTTTATGGAAGTGGGGAGGAGCTGCCTGCACAGACCCTACAGAAGGAGGAAAATTCTGCATTTCACAAACCCGAGCTACCATCTGCTCAGTAGTACAGGGGTGCTGATGTACTTCTGACCACTGCATGTCCATCTAGGAAAATGCATTTTCTCTAAGAGCTTGCCACTCCACCTTACAGCTTCTGCAGTAGAGAAAAATCTTACTAATGCTAGTTCTGGAGTACTCTGCATTACCCACACTGTGCAGGTGTAGAGGAACACTGATGAACGGTGATATTTAAGATCCTGTTAATTTGGACTTGCTCCTCCAGCAGATACAAAAGAAAACCAGTTTATGTACTCTCACTGACACTGAAATCCCCTCTTTCCTGCTATGTAGAACTGGCTCCTCAAGCTCTCCTTGATGTGGTAATGTAATAGAAAACCAAAAAGAAACATGCATCTTTCAGCAGTATACCAAAGCAGGTTTATCAAAGAAAAACGTGACTCTGACCCATCCTTGGAACCAAATAAAAGAGTATCTAATGGCAGCAGTAGGTCTGCAAGAAGAAAACAAAGCCAAACTAGTTTAAAATACATCCAAACAAGAATACATGGGATTTTTTTGTTGTGGTCATTACCAGCCAGATTATGATTGGTTACAAATGTCAAGGGCCCGTGAGTTGCTTGAGTCCTCAATCTATCAAATTGGTCATCACTATGTGCCAAGCAATGACCTCAGTCAAAGGCCATAAATCACTGCTCAAGAACCAAGCCTGCAATCTCCCTCAAGTACTGCTTCTCTCAGCACTTGTGAATGGGAAAGGCAGGCTGCCCAGGACTTTGGATTAGCTGCTTTACATGGAGGAAGACAAAAGAGCTCTCAACCTTGAGTACCAAACTTTTGTGTTAACAGAAGCTGGCATAAAGCACACGAATAAAAAAAAAAAAAAATGCCAGAGTGTGTGCTTTGCATGCGGGTCAAGAGCTTAAAGATCTGCTTTCTTACAGGTCTCAATAAGATTTAAAGCAGCATGTAAGGAGTTAAGCCAACCCTCTTATTGCTAATCCTCTGCAATCAAAAGGGGGCATCAAAAGCCACTCCTCAGTTCCTATACTTTGTAAAGAATGCCTACACCATGTGCTGTTTACCAAATAATATTGCAAGTTCCCATAAAACTAATTCTCCATTCAGAAATAGAGGAATCAGTAGCTATATTCTGGTAGGCATATGTACCAAAGATGACGAAGCCTTTTTTTAAGTATGAAAGTTCACCTTTACGTAAACAAAGCATTTTTCAGTAGAAACTGAAAGATGAACATGACCTTAAAAAGGTGTTGTTATAAGGATTTTGAGAAGCCAAGAGAACGTAGGGGGAAAGGAACATTTGTAGTAGAGAATAAAACAAGTGTGGCCACGTTTTTCACCACCTGGCACTTTACAGCACTATGTTTTGTGTAGTAGGACATCTTTTATGATCTTCCAATATCTCTCTCTATTCCAGTCACTGCTGGTCTTGTTTTTCAAACATTTATATGTTTGTGTATATATAACAATAACAATAATATTATTATTTAAATAACACTGAGTAACAGAAATATAAACAACAGTGAAAACACACACCAGGGCATAAGTTCATTGTTCACTTGTGCACTTCCTAATCTGCCAGTCTTGCATCTCCTTATCAAAAGCTCAACTGAAGAGTCTGTTTCTGGCATGCCTCCATCAGAAATCCTGGGAACTGTCTGGGAACTCTCTGCAGCTAAGGCCACTGCCCCATTTGTGTGTGTG
The DNA here is from genome assembly GCA_004320125.1 of Scolopax mira. Taxonomy (NCBI): domain Eukaryota; kingdom Metazoa; phylum Chordata; class Aves; order Charadriiformes; family Scolopacidae; genus Scolopax; species Scolopax mira. The sequence continues at coordinate 79,955 of BJBW01006278.1, forward strand.
TACAGGCTGGCAGGAGAGCCAAAGTTCAGGTTTTTGAATCGAGAAGCCACACGGATGATACTGAATCTTAAAGCAACGCCTCAATGACACACTTCAAATGAATGGCTTTGGGGGACCCAAAGGATCTCAGAAGTGATTGCCATATGAGGAACAGGTTGTTCGCAAACACCTGGTGACTCTAATTTAGATTCTGTTTTATTTTTTGAAAGGTAACAATGCAGGTTTTTTGTAAGCAGAAAAAAATAATAATTGAGATGCTGCCCAGTTAAATACAGGTATTTCCAAGGTGGTTTGGAGCTGAAGACTCTATCTGCATTAATAATAACCTGCAAAAAGTCTTAATCTACCAAGCTTTTTGCACATTCCAAATTGGATTGTAGCAATTACAGAAGACATCAATCATATTTTTTTTATTCAAATTTAAATATAGCACTGAGCCCTTATAGGAACAGACTGTATTTTGAGAATGAAGTCTTACTTCTCACAGTCTGAAGTGTCATCTTAAATGATAATTCATCAGAATGAAAAGTATTGGCAGAGTATTTTGGGGTTTTGTTGTTTGCTTACAATTTTATTTTTAAATGCTTTTGGCAGTGAATTTAATTTTTAAAATTCCACTACTCCTATGGCAAAACTCTTTGCCTTTCACATGGTATAACAGCTTTATAATCATTCAAAAAAAGGGCAGATAGTAGCACAAAAGCAGCATTGGTATGAACATGTAAAATTACCAGAATGGGGAAAGTGAAAATTGCTGCATGCCACTGCATGTCCCATTTCCTAATCCCAGTAAATACGTCTTTCTGAAGTGCCCATCTGACATGCTGAGATATGCTGCTTCACTTTGATATGATGATTGATAATGACAGCTGTATATACTAAAACTCCTTTTCAGGAAGCTTAATGTTATTCAAGAACGAGTAGTGTAATCCTCTGCAGCAGTTTTGCAGGCTGAACCACAAAGCCTCTTGTAGGGGCATTCAACACTACACTCCCAATTTCTGCCAGGTAACTAGAATTTTGTTTTTACTTCCAATTTGCTCCACCTCACCTCCAGCTCCGTCTCCTTCTTCAGATGGTAAACCGTGTCGCATAACTGTACCTGGGCCATTGATGGTGGTAACCATACTTTGGTCACATGGCAGGTGTTTGGGAAAGAGGGCAGTAAGAGTACTTGGCCAGCACTAAAACAATCCTCACCCCCAGCACTCAGAGAACAGGGAACTAACAACATTGATTGTTTTCATAGACCTTTTACGGAGTAAAAAACGTTAAGAATCAAACACAGAGAGATTACTGTGTAGCACTTTGGGTGGTCTTTCCTCTTGTATCTCTGCAAAGAACTTAGTATATCCCTTGTTCCAGTATGTTGCACACTTCAATTTCTATCTAACCGTAGGTTTTGGGTGGTTTTATTAATGTTTTTTTTCTTTTTAAACAAACTGTCAGCCTACATGTAAGAAAGATCTTTTGTTTTACTTCTGAGCTTTGCCATTTCTTCTAAAATTCAAGCTTCTGTACATTAACATTAAATGGCTGAAGGGACTTAAAATGGCGAGGATAGACTTACTGGTTTCCATTTTGTTTTCAGTAACTCCTGTGGAATAAAACCCTATGCAGTGAGGATAAAGTGACTTAGCTTTCATGGTAGATGCCCCCCTCTCACAAACCACAGAAAGACAGAACTGCTCTGTACCTGCTACTGTCCCCCAGACCATGAGATCCTTGTTCCAGAAAGTTTGGGGAATTTAGCCACTAATCATAACTGCACCCTCTTGCTGCAAAAAGCACCATGACTGGCAACAGCTTTTTACCACAGGCTCAAAGGCTCTTTTCCGTCCACCTGCCCCACCAGCTCATTTTCAAAACTCCTGACATTTAGGAAGCTGAGAAGTGCAGTCCTGCAGCGGTGGGAAACATTGCATAAGTAAGTTCCCCAAAATTTGCAGTGGATCATCAGTCAGCAACATGCTGGACATCCACTCGCTGTAGAAAGCCTCGGTTCTGACCCAAGAAGCTCAACATAAAAGGCAATTTTAAATATACAACTGCCAATGCAACATGGTGTCCTTTTTGGCAGAGAAGATAAAAATAGCGAAGAAACAACAGCTCTGTTCTTTTTATGAAAGCCTGGCAGTTTTCCAGTAGAGACTTAAGTACTTTTTGTACTTTGGGGGAAAAAATGATGGGATGTGGTCCAAGACTGGTCATACGAACCTGAGAAATATGGAATAAGAGGCTGGGCTGAAGCAGCCAAAGTGGTACCACCAGCTGCAGCCCCATTAATTAACGCTCTGCGGTATGTAGCTGTAAGAATGACCCTGATACTTGTTGAATACAAGCAGATAACTTTTACAGAGAAGCTATGCTTTTCTTACTGAGGTATATTTATCCAAGAAGTACCTTGCACATTTCCCCCCATCTCACAGGGCAGTAAATTAGTTTTAATTGCAGAGGTATGTAGTAAAATCTGTGTTCAACCTTCTGCAGCATTTGAAGATTTATTCTACAGTATTAGGTTTTCTCTGGATGCCTAAAATCGCGGGGAGAGGAACATGAGAGAAAAGGCAGCTTTTATGGATCTATAAAATTACCTTACTTCAGATAAATAAGTGTTTCTGTGCAACTTAAACAATGTAACTGAAAACTACAGCTCTGTGGCTGACAGTACAATGCACTAGAATACAGATTTCTTTCTTTCTTTGCAGTTCTTCTTTTAACTTGGAAAGACTGTCAATTTTTATCTGCTTAAAGGGGAAAATATGACAGCTACAATAAACTATTTTAACATATTCTAACTCTAGTTTTATGAATTATTTAAAAAGAAGTATCAATAGCAGATACAGAGGAAATTTCTACAGCTCCATTGACAACACTAACTTGAGCAAACAGTAGCAATTGCCTGAACATGAGCTAACAAAGTCCCTGGGTGCAATCCTAAAGCAGAAAGAGCCCCAGGATTTTGGATCCTTATTCTGTGCCAAATACATCAGCTGGAAGTAGCCTTTAGTCACTGTGTGACATTCAGTCATGCTCTAGATCCTCTTTTACAAATACCAATGTTCTTCGTTCCTTTGCTCTGCTATACCTTGCTGATGGCCTGTCACTGCTACAAGTGGACCACCACCCTAACATCCATCAGGAAACATCAGCTACTCACTCCTTTCAGAGCCAGGTTGTTCTTGGAGTTGTAAACTTGATAAACAGCCTGAGGATTTAATCTTAAATCAAAGCTGTTGTGCTGGTCCAAGAAAACAATGCTTATATTAGACTGCAGAATACAACTGGCATGTACTGTACAGATGGCGGACACTTAAAATAATATGTATTTAATTTAGCAATTAGCTGTTTCTGTTAAGGGATCTAACATACAGAGGAAATACTGTTTTCTTGTTTCTCAGTAAGTGCCGGAGAGGAACCGTTTCCTCTGACCAAAAACCAGCATGTACATGCATGACAACAGATACGTAGACTCGCAAATGAAATAAACAAACAAACAAGTAGTCACCTAACTGAAGGCCAAACAAAAGAAGAAAAAACTTGAGTAGTTTTTGGGACTGGCTAGTTCTTTCAGGAATGCAGCTGTGCATTCCAGCAGGCAGCAAGAATGTGGGTTTTTCCATTTACGCTGATCACAAGCTTTGCTACATTCTGGGCAAAAGCATTCACCCCCCATACATATGGCTCAGCTAGATACTGCTTCACAAAATAGCACCACTTTGTGTGAAAGAATAGAAATTAAACAGAGATTATTTAAAAGTCTTCTAATGACGGCCAGCATCAGATGACAATGACAATAAACAAGTGACTGTTAGGAACACACATTTCTTTTTCTGGCTGTGCATATACTGGGCAGAGCTGACACGCAACTTGATCCCATCTCAGGATCTCCTCAACTCCTACCACAGCCAAACATAACAGAATCCAGTAATTTTGTCAAGTGATAGAAATGCAGAAATGCACAACCTGCAGTTGTGTTTCTTGTA
>BJBW01006278.1:84141-142998 GCA_004320125.1 Scolopax mira
CTTCACCACATTTTCTAATAATGTTCAAATGTGGAAACAGGCAGAAATTGCAATGAGTGTTGTGACAGGACCATCACTTACTGATATTTGCTTAAAGCTCTACCTCCACTGAGCAAGTACCTACCTCCGGCACCAGTAGATGGCTCCTAACTCCCTTTAGCAGGACATATTTTAAAGTTAGAGCTCTGTCACCTCTTGAAGGAAAGAGCGTTTCACCTTTTTAAACATCTACAGAAGTCTCTTGAGACTTGGTCTGGCTCTTATTAATTTCAAAGGGAGTTGGAAAAAAGCACTAGAAGAGCTTAAAATAACAAACAATGAGAAAGAATAGGATATAAAAATAAAATTTATAGCCTCCAAATCTGCCCCATTCTCTTTTTTACCTTTCAATAACGGTTACACGTGTTTCTGCACATTTAAGCATCAGAAAAACATATAAACCATTTTTATTGCATACAGAAAAAATTTATCTATGTATTTCAGCTTAGATCTGCAAGAATCCACTTAAATTTTCAGAACTGGAGCAGAAAACAAGGTCAGTCCTATTCCATGCACAGCAATTACTCCAGCTGTCAGCACAAGTCACTTCTACTCCTAAAGCAAAAGTGTGAAGCATCAAGTGGATCCCACAAAAACAATACAAATTTATTTAAAAAGACCACACCTTCTGTTCTGTAGTCCCTCAACACTGGTAGGCACAAGTACCACCAAATTACCAAGCAGAAATAACAGGAATGAAAATGCCATGCGTTCAAGGGAGAAATCTAATTATTTCCTTAGCACAGCAGAGAAGCAACACCAGGGCCGAGCTGCACAATCATTTACAGATCTTCTGCACCTCTCCCGTGCTTTGCTGCACAGAGTGAAATCCTGCTGCTAAGGTACTCAACAGGAGTTTTGCTACCGACTGCAGTGAAAGCCAGAACAGTACCCTCTTTTTATTATCTAAGCCCACAAGCACAAGTTCTACCCCTTTGGGATTTTTTTTCAACAATAAGGAGGGGTGTTCAGCGCTTGCTGTGAGGCAGCTTTTCAACTAACTGCTGGTTATGCTAAATACTACTCAAACTGTCATCTCTCTCTTAGTGTTGGTGTGTGTGTTTTGTTTGGTGTTTTTCTCTTTTTAATGGTGGGACTAGGTGATCTTATAGGTCCCTTCCAACCTAGAAAATTCTGTGATTATGACTGAATATGTGTATTTCTGGAAATGCAACACTTTAGGTAATTCATCAGTATAAAAACGGCAACATGAATTTAATCCTGACAACTCTAAAAGTCTCATTTTCTTTAAAACAAAACACAAAGGTAAAATCTAAAATCAAACTCTAAACTGGATGGTAAAAGGCATTACTAAAAACCCTCTCCTGGATTCTGCTCCAGGTCATGCTGATGTAAATACTGTATATTTCTACCGCTGCTTTCTTCAGCATTTACACTGAAAGGGAATAAATCCTAGAACTACAATATGAAATTTGTTTGAACAGTTTAATTAGTACTTGCTGCAAAAACGTAGATTGCATGTGTGATGTTTAAGAACAGGAGATTATAGAAAGAAAAAAAAGCAAAGGTCTAATTAAATTACATGTCATCCAAACCCAGGATGAATACTTACATCTACCATAGAAGCTATTGTACGTGTAATGGGGTAGTGTATAAACAAAGTGCTTTATCTGGGGTATGACTGGAAGCTCCAAGATTGTAACGTCCTTTAAGATAACATTCCAAACCTATCCTTTTAAGTTTTCAGCCAAGAATTTGTTTTTAGAATTTCTTTGCTCTTGGCAAAAGGAAACTGTACTTTGGGTTAAGTTTTCCCTCTCATTCAATGCCGCTACCACTCCCCCATTTTTTGCCAAAGAAACGATACAAGTGTTTTGAAAACCAAAACTACAGGGAACTGGCTATAGCTGCTCTTTGTTGCTGTTTCTTTCTTTATCATATTTACCATGAGGTATCATAGAACAGCTCAGAAAAACACAAATAATAGTATTGTTTTATCTACAAGTGGATCTGAGCCTGCAGTTCCCACTCGGGTATCCCAGACACCACTAGCAGATCTGAGAGAAGCAAACACTTAGGGAGAAAAGGCCTGGTTCTTACCTTGGGGTGACAGACACAGCTGAGAGCCCCTCTGCAAGGACAAGGAGGCTCAGGATTTAGTACTACTAGAACTCTGCTGCTGCAATACTTTTTGAAAACAGAGTACTCATTTGCCCACATGAGTAAGAGATTTAATTTACTTTCCTACTCCCAGGTTGGGGGCTGCTTTGTCACGTAGAGAAACGCTTGTCCAAATTTTAGGAATCCTAAGGGCTTAAATCACTACTGTCTCCCCAAACTGTCAGTAGGCCACTAGGAACACCTCTAGTTCCCAGTAAACCCCCTCACTTCCAATATGCTCTATGGGATGAGGTCATTTATTGAGTATGGCCATTAATAAAACCACAGAAGGGAGATTTTAGGGAGTGTCCGCTCCCTTCTCTACCAGCTGCAGGCATTTTCTAATCACTTTATACTGCCATAGAACTATACTGAGATTCAGCTGTATTTCTCAGGGGAAGAAAAAGCTGCTGCAGGGTAAATATAAAGCTAATGTTGAACAGCTTTGAAAAATCTCAATCTAAAACAATTAGAAATAACATCACTCTTAATTGCACTCTGTAAATGGAAAAAGATGTTGCAACAATTCCTCCTTTTTTTTTTCCCAACAGCCACACCTACATAAGACACTAAAGTAAATACTATATATCACTACAGAGGGTAAGTCCTCGTTTCACTTTGTTGAGCAATACCAGAGTGAGACAACATCACTGTAAAAAAAACCTGTTTCTTGTTGAATTTTGCAGTAATTTAAGCATTCACTGTTCACAAAGCTGAATCTCTTTTACAGAAGTACTACAGGCTGTACAGAAACGTCCTCTAAAAAAGCAAGCAGATAACTGAACGATACAAAAGTTTTGCAGCAAGTTTTTGGTGTGGGGAGATTAGCAGAGAGTATCTGTGCACGCGCGTGTGATGTTTGTGTAAGCCTCATGCTGTTGCTCGTAGTCTCCTGATTGATGAAGCCTAGTTCGTGCTCTGCTGAGAGTCAGCATTTGTTTTTTCAGAAAGAAATGCTGTATTTTCTCTCCTGTCTTTGGGATACTCGGGGGGGAAAAAAACCCTTCAGTGCAGTAGGAACAATTCTTTTTTCATCTTCATCCCTGAAAACCACTCAGAATTTTAGGAGAGGAATAAAGGCCTTCTTTAACTAGAACAATCCCCCTCAAACAAGGAAAAGGCAAGGAACCCATTACCCACCCAAGACTGAGTGTTAAATAGAATTTTACCTTTATACCCCCAACAAATGAAAATGCAGACAAAAGCAGAGCTTGTCACAGAGTACTTACTCTACGAGAGGCTGGGGTGGCAGGAGAAACAGAGACAGGTTCATGATGGACTGGATTCCTCCCCTGCTCCAGTTAATTCAGAGAAGCGTTCAAACTCGCAGCATTTGCTGAGTCTTCCACCACCAGATTTACAGTTTATGCAGATGCTGCTTTAGAGGTTGTTCTCATTTTACCATTCATGCTGCCATCCCAGTGCAGGCATGTTTTAAATATTCCTTTTCCCTATCAAAAGGCTAAATTCTGGTCTTTTTACACAGTCTCTGAACTCAAAGGCCTTTCTCTAGGCTTAACTAATTTCACCTGGTATCTGCGGTGATACTGGGAACTCAGGAATTTGAGCACTTGCAAGTCAAAAACTTGAATGTCTTTAAAAACTAAATTACGATGTGTCAAATTTTACACTCCAAAATCATAATAAATCACTGCCTTAGAAAAGCCATCCAGTCTCAGCTGAAATTTCCACAGCAAAAATCATGCAGGGCTTTTAATGAGAATGTGGAAAGTTAATGTTTACAATGCAATGATTATTAATGGTACCTGCATAACGTGTATCCTATTAGACAATTTGGATTTTAAAATACTAAGTAAAAAGAACTACACTGTAGCTATATATCAATGAATGAACAAAGACTGATGTGTGCAAATAGCAATAACCTCCAAGGTGAAAGACTAGAATCAAAGAATTAAATGTTTTTCTTCTGGAATTACTAATTAGCACAGCCAAGGTCAGACAATTTCCTGAAAATAAATCTATAGGGGTGGGGTTTTTTCACTGTTTTCCCCTTTTGTTTTTTGACCAGTATTTGCTAAAAACTCATAGTGCTCAGCACACAAGTGTTTGGTCTACAGCTCAGCGTTAGAGAGACAGAGACACAGCATTCTGTGACATTCACAGAACAGCCTGGGCCAATGACATTTTTTTGCTTTACAGCCATTTATAAATGGATTTTTAAAAACAAACTGACCCATCTCTTTATTTTTGGAAAGCTGAACTAATGGCTTTGCTTTGATTAAGTTTCCACTACGTAATCAACTATAAAATGATAGTACAGGTTTATTGGGCAGGTGAATACAATAATAGTAAAAAATGACCAAATCAATCTGACAAAATGTCTACTGAGTGGTTGCTTTTATATACAGAACATTTCAACTCACATCCCAGTAATATTCTGGTCTTCACAGAAGAGGTTGGAAGGAACTTCTGGAGGTCATCTGGTCGACCCCACCAGTCAAGCAAGCTGATCTAGAGCTGGTTAGGCTCCAGGACTGACCATCTTCCTAAACTGAGGCCTAAATTACACCTGTAATTGCTTTAAATTACAGTCCCCCAAGAGAGATTTTGGTTTGGGTTTTTTGGGGTGGGTTCATCATTCATCTCAGAATCCCCAGAAATGTGGGAATTATAGAAAGGTAGCCTTTATGCTGATTTCTTTGTAACTTTTATAGCTTTTTTTAAGTATTGAACAGACAGACATATCAGCAAAGCTTTAATTTCTATCAGTGATGTCCGTCAAATCCACCTTATGGATTATATCATAATTTGGATGATTTGCTTTTCACCAAACACTATTTCACATTGGTAACATATCAGGACAGAAAAGAAAAAATGAATGTAGGCAATCTGAAGGGATTTCCAACTTGTTTTCAAAGTTGTATATTTTAACAACTTCTTACTCCAGTCTGCTACTTAAAAATCTCTGAAATTCAGAGCATGCATCCTTATTGGCTAAAGGTTTAAAATATTTTTTAAACACTAAAAAATGAGTATGTTTATGCAAACTGACATTGGCAGTAATTCTATCTCTCAACATCCATTATTCAACAAAGGTATGTTAGAACAACTCCTTTAGTACCTCCTCAACATTTCTACAGGAGAATATAAAACCTTTTAAGTCAAGGTGTACAGGGTCAATTTAATCTTGCAAATAATCTTTGCAGTGAACAAGAGACTCTCCAGCATCTTTATCTCTTGAGCTTAAAAGAGTTATCAAAGTTAAAAGACAGGATTGCAGTTATCAGACCAGTATTTCAGTTTTTAGAGACAGACTATTGATCAACACAGGAGAGAAAGCTGACCTGAGTATGTACTACATGAAAGATTTCCAGTCTAACCAATAATAAACCAAACTGCTATTTCAGTTAAAAGGTTCTTTTGAACATTTAATCACGCTGTCCATTATATAGAAATTGTAGAAATATATAGAATATATTTATATGCAAAAAGTTAAGACTGTTAAGAAATGCGTACAATTTTATCTTCATATGGCAGGAAGGGATCAGAATTTATTTTAGCTACCATGATAAAATAGTAACCAACTAGCCATCTCAAATACACTCTTCAGGGCTTGGAAAGGGGGCTTTGAAATGGAACTAAACAGAAAGACTCAGCTGGGAATATATTAGTAAAGGGTTTACAATATTTTCACTTGGCTCCAAGTCAAAGTTAATCTGTAAGTGATAAATCATTTATATATGTGTGTAATTCTTTTACATGGAAGTTAATACTTCTTCTGATATTACATCTTGCTTATTTTGACTGTTCAATGTTTTACCTTTAAGTTTAGCCTAACTGTATGCAATCAGAAACAGTACAAGAGTGTGCATCCTGATGCCGTTGCCTATACTAATATCAACCAACTCACACGTGTCCCAGAAGAATGCTAATCAGTTTTAGGCTTTCGAAATGCAGGGAAAAGGTATGATCCCCCTGACCTGTCACAGGTGTCCTGCCAACACGAAACCTAGCACGGAGTTAAATCAAGCACATAAGTATTCAGAAAGAAGCTATATACAGCTCTCCACCAACACTGTCCATGTCTCACCAAGACAATTGCCTATCATGGGTTTTCTTACAGGTGGAAGGATGTGTGAAGAGAGGGAAAGGAGCACCACAGGTTTGCAAAGCTAACACAGGCACAGAGAAGCAATTTAAACTGAAGCAACATTTTTACCCCCTGCGGCAGGCACCAATGGCTCTACCTTGCAGCTCAGAAGATGGAAGCCCACAAATGTACTTAGGGTACTAGCTGGTTTTTTTGGGAGGCTTGAAAGTTCTGGGGAGCGGGTCTGTCATCTCCTTGGTGGAACTGGAGGTTTTATGTATCACCAACAAGTACCCTTTATCAAAACTGCACTACTACCTCCCAGTCTGAAGAAAACCAACCACTTCCCAAAGTTTTACTCTATGGTTAATAGGTATCAGTGACCTGAGCAGCTGCTTTTCCTTTTCACCCTATTGTCCAGAATTTACACCATGGTAGGAATATTCTGGAACTCAGAGAAGATTACTGTGGAAACTATATGGGTTCTTTCTTCATTAGTGTCTTCAAAAGTAAAAGTTGTTTTTTGATAAAAAGTATCTGTTTTCAGTTAATAGATTGAAAGCAACCAGAGGAAGTGCCAATTAGAAGAAACTGTAACAGGGTACTTGACTAAAAAGATGTATTTTCAAATCAGTCTGACCATGTTCTGAACTCAGTTCAAGAGTATAATATTGCAGAGAAAGGATTTTGTACCTTCACAGCAAGGGCTGACAGCACTTACGCCAATTTTTAAAATCTCTCCACTGATAAACAGCTCCACTTGTTTTTAAAGCTGTTTTTACTTATGTCTCTGTGGAACCGACCCAACATTTCCTAAGTATATTTTAAGTTATTTTTGTTGTTTTATTTTACAGTAATTTTCTTTTGGGTGCACCATTTGTTTCCACAGAAATAGCACTAATTGCTTGTGTAGTCCTAGCATTTCCTAGGGAGACTAAAGGGAGCCGTTATCTGCCATTTCTGAGCCTCTGCTGGGGGTACTGGATGTGGTGTGCTACAGGCCAAATACCTTTCTAAATTAAGCTCATAATCTCTCTGTTTTAGGTAGTATTGTTTAGTAAATATTAACATGAATAACTCATCTGCAGTGATCATGTATGGCTGCATCTGCTGTACTCTACTGTTTGTAAATGAACTCTAAAAGGACGTCTAAACAGTTTACAGTCTGGAGCTGTGCAAGTGTTGAGGAAAACACTTCAAAATGTGCTTTAAGAGAACGCGCACCCTTCGTTCTCAGCCCAAATACACCGAGGGTGGTGATGGGGCACTGGTGTGGTGCAATACATTGAATTCCCAAACATCTACTTTGAGTCTTAATTGTACAATCCTTTGAATATCATATACGGAAGTTGAAGCTAACCCAGTTAAGTCCTGGATGGATAAAGATCATCTATCTAAGAATAATTTGAATTTTAAAATGTTGAAGTCATATGTATTAATTACTTCCTTGATTTCAATTAAAAGACACCTTCTGAAGACATTTGAGGAACTTTCTAAAGGAATGGGCTAAATCCTTACACATAATGTAATAACTGCTACTGTGATTAATTTAGAAACACACAGACATCATCTTGTGAATCCCAGAGTTGTTACAAAAGAAAAAAATAATGCATCCAAGAAATAGTTCTGTGTAATGTAGAACTCTGTGACCTGAAGTCTCAAGTACTTCTCTTTAAATATTGTTTTATGTCATTGTCACCAGCACCACACATGAAGATATGGTTTACACCTGCAGTTTCTAATTTACGTGAATTATTATTCTTAAATCTGTGAGTAGTCCTGTTGGCTTCTATATTCAGCCAAATCATAAGAAAAAGTCCCTTTAAGATAAAACTGTGACTCTGAATGTAGCCCTATCATTCTAGCCTTATGGCCCACAATAAACTACTTCCTCCAAGGCAATATTTGCCATTTGTAGAATCATAGAATCATAGAATTGTCTAGGTTGGAAGAGATCCTTGGGATCATCGAGTCCAACCATCTACCCTACTCTACAAAGTCATCCCCTACACCATGTCCCTTAGCACTGTATCTAAACGGCCCTTAAACACAGCCAGGGATGGNNCCATCTACCCTACTCTACAAAGTCATCCCCTACACCATGTCCCTTAGCACTGTATCTAAACGGCCCTTAAACACAGCCAGGGATGGTGACTAGTACAGATTAAAATAACCTTTCTGATAATAATTCATCAAAGCTCTAACTTAGGTAAATTGTACCTTTCCTTTACACACAAAATATAATCATTTTTCATCTAGTCAAATTCATAGGGAGAGATTGAAAATTTTACTTTTTTTTTTTTTTTTTTTAATCTGCAGTAAACACAACACAGATGTCTCCAAAAAACATGAGCCTGATGATGAGAAATCACAGGTTTTGCATTTGGAGAAATCTAAATATAAGGAGGGGCATCCTTTTCCGAAAGTGCTCGTAGATTTACAGCTTTGAAATCGTGTACTTTGACTTGGTTTTCCCTCTCTCCCACCCTGCACCCTGACAAATCATCCTTGCCTTCTGTGACTGATAATCCCAGTTGGCTGCAATGACACCTACTGGATGTCAGAACTGATGAACTGCAGACCCTGCTGCTGCCGAGTTTAGCTCCCATCACTGCCAAGGTAATGTTCAATACCAGGGTCCCCTCTCGGGCAGAACTCCCGCCCACTGCAACTCTCTTCCTGACTATTTGGATCTCAGTTACCCTTATGAAGCAATTTCCTGCCTCTTTCAGGCTCGTTTCTCAACTCCCAGGTAACAAATTTTCAACCTGATTACAACTGGGCTAGTTCAGCCCAGACTCTTTTAAAGCAGTTGCATAATCTAAGCCGCTCCGCTGCAGCTGTTGTTGTACAAAAGTTATTTATAAACTGTAGACAAAATTCTTAGCTATTTACAAAAGCTACTATGCAAAATAGCAAGATATACTGCAGCACACCATGGCTATTGTTTTCACTAGGACCTTTCTGTTTTTTTCAGTCCTCACTGTGAGAAACCCACAGTCGCATTTTGGATTTGACTGGGAAAGAATTTAAAGCTTTTAAGTTCTGATCAGAAATTCAACATCACTAAGTTAATGCCATCATTAATTTAATTCATAAATATTGCATCGTCTTAAAATGGAAACTGACTACATGACTAGCAACATCAGGATTTTTTGAAATAGGCTTGGGGGAAACGCTTGCATTACTGTTGTGTACAATCAATCACCTTTGCTTGCCCATTTGGTATCATATAATCAGAAAAGGGAGGAACCAGAAAGTTTCCAGAATACAGTATTTGCAAGAAAGTTAGCCAACCTTCTCCACTGTTGCAAGCAGATACAGCCTAATTAGGTGGAATTAAGTTGGCAATGGGATCAAGATTAATCTAACATTTGCTTAGATTACGTTTGTTTTTACAGATATTGCACTAGGGAAAAAGGTGGGGCTCAGTGTGGTATCATGGAGGACCAGTGGAGGCCCAATGGGATTCCAGGCTCTCGAATGGAATTTTTTGGAGTTACCTGAGATCACTAGGTTTGGAAAGACTCTTGAGCCATATGTGGTGGTCAGGGACTCCCTGGCTGAGGAAACCTTAGAAGAAAACACTGACATGAACCCGAGCCTCTCTTGTGAATTCTTCCTTTCAATGGTAAAATAAATGAACAGGGTTCCAAATTAGAAATACATTACCTAAGTTTATTAGGAGCTTAATCGTCCAGTAAAAGACAGAGAATCTTGGATGAACTTCTCTGCAACTCCAGTTCTAGCATCCAGCAGAGGAAATAAAAACATAATACACTAATGAAACACTAACTTAGAATCACCCACCCACTAGCTGAGTAAAATATTCCTTTTCAAAGTTCTTGGAAAAAGAAACACAGAAAATAGATGTACCCTGGTTGGAAAAGGTATGTTCTGACCATGAGTATAAACTGTGAAGCCTGCCTAGAATCAAGTGAGACTCTTAACATCTAAAAGAAGAATAATTCAGATGTTTTAATGATATATATAAATAATAGATATCTATTATAGGCCAACCAAAGCACGATGTCCTGTGACAGCTAAGAAAAGCAGAAAAAAAAATTCAGCCAAGAAAAGAAGCTAGAATTATAACTATTTATAGTCTGTGAAAGAAAAGCATACAGAATACTGTCAACTGACATTTTCAAAAAGGTTAAGACATTAAAAAATATAGAGATATATAGACTACAAACATCCCTATAGCAGCATGTTACACAGGTATTTCAATGATCTCCACATGACATCAAGCATGGTAAAACAATGACATCGAGGAACCTGTCTATCACAGAATCATAGAATGGTTAGGGTTGGAAGGAACCTTAAAGATCATCTAGTTCCACCCCCTGTCACAGACTCACATCTCAAGCCTGTCCAGGTCCCTCTGGATGCCTTTAGTGAAGCCATGTTGGCTGACACTGATCACCTTATTTTCCATGTGCCTCAGGATATTTCCCAGGAGGTTCTGGTCCATAATCTTGCTGGGCACAGAGGTGAGACTGAGGTCTTTCCTGGGTCTTCCTTTTTTCCCTTTTTAAAAATGGAGGCTACGTTTCCCCTTTTCCAGTCAGTGGAAATTTGACTGGACTGCCATGACTTCTCACATATGATGTATGATGGCTTAGCAACTTCATCTGCCAGTTCCAACAGGGCGTACAGATGCATTTCATCAGGTCCCATTAATTTGTGCACCTCAGGCTCCTTAGATGGTCTTGAACCTAATCTTCTCCTACAGTGTGTGGTTCCTCATTCTCCTAGACCCTGCCTTTGCCTTCTGCAACACAGTGTGGCTAGAGCATTTGACAGTGAAGACCAAGGCAAAAAAGTCATTGAGTACCTCAGCCTTTTCCATATCCTGGGTAACCAGGACTCATGTTTCCTTCTAGAGAAGGGCCACATTTTCCCTAGCCTTCCTTTTATCAGAAATGTACCTGTAGAAGCTTTTCTTCCTGCCCTTGATGTCCCTGGCCAGATTCAATTGTATCTGGGCTCTAGCTTGCCTAACCTGATCCCTGGCTGCTTAGACAATTTCTCCTTATTCCTCCCAGGCTACCTGTCCTTGCCTCCACTCTCACATGCTGTATACTCTCTGCTTGGTGAGAAGAAGCTCTAGATTCAACTCTACCTGTGATCTTTAATGTTTAGGTTTTTTCCAAACCATCTGCTATTCAAGGTACTTGAAAATATTTGTAAAGTTCCTCTCATATAATTTTTCAAAGAGTTTTTCAATATCTAAACTCCAGAAAAGTAGCCCCAGCCCATGGCTTGACCTAAAAACTCTAAAGAACAGTGCAAAATAAACAAACCATGACCAGACAGAGACAAGATACGCATCAGAGGAAGACCAGTTCTCTAACTGAATTCTTTGGCATTTTAATAAAATCCTATGTATGATAAATTACCAATGTCAAGATGACACCTCTGTAAATAAGCTCTTCAAAAAGCATTAGAGACATATAAGCAAGTAATAATGAATCAACTCTTTTGTTTGGTCTGAAATCAATACAGAACAACTAACAAACTCGAGTGCTTGAAGTGATAGAATGAGAAGCTCCAGGCTGTACCAGCCTCCTCCTTCCTCTGCATTTCTGAGATTTTTATCTGTAAAGCAGTGATTTGGACTGGTCACCTACAAAGAGCCACCCCATGGGGAGTACCTGAACGGCCCCAGCAGTATGGCAGCTTGCAGCACAATAAATTTGGCAGGTTACCTCTGCGTTCCTGCAGTTCTTCAAAGCAATAGACAATGTTTAGCCTTGTTTTTAACCTTTCAAACACTGAAGGACATATTTTGTTCTCCTCTCTCTTAAATACCCCATCAGGGTTGGTTACAACACTTGCACTCACCATGTCCTTTGAGTGATCTAGTCTGAGACCTCTCTTCAGCTTAACAAACAGCCTGAACTCAAACCTAGTTTAAGAAACCAAAGATGAACTGAGCTCCCTACGTACCTCCTTTTGATCTAAGGCTTTCAGTCCCTGGCTCATGACTAGTACCCTGGCTGTAAGCCTCTTGCTGGTCAGAGAGGAGGAAAGAAGTTGTTTCAACTGCCAGTGCTGGCCATAACAGACAGGAACCTTCTGGAAGTGGAAGGAAACAGTCTGATTCCTCACTGGATGCAAAACTCCTTCTCTCCTTCAAGAAAATCTTCTTTCTATCTGTTCTGGTTTCAATCCAAACCCTTAGAGCTGGCTAGTCCTTAACATGGTGCTTAATATGTATGTGTTGTACCAAGAGGCCTGGAGACACTGAGCAGTAACAGTAGTACTCAAGCAATTTAAAAATTGTCTCTCCACAAATACACTAGAAGCCAAGCAAGGGGATCGATCGCAAATAGTGTTTACTATAAACTCAGCACAGCTGACACAAGCCGAGTGAAAAGAGAAAATGAGATGTGGTGACAATAGTCTCCAAATTTCATTTATACCAAACCATCAATTCAGAAAAGTCTTAAGATGCTTCTCAAACAAATGCAGTCTGGGATGTTATATCCAGTCACAGCACAATAAAAGAATGATGCTGATTTGGATATCACAAAGTGGCAGTGCCTTGTTTCAGAGTCTCCAGTCTCCATAGAAGTTGAGATTCTCTTTTTTATTTCTGTTATAAAAAAAAATAAATGTACTGGGGTATAAATTCAAAGTATCCATTGTCATTACCTAATCTGAACTCCCACATAACATAGACCAATAAATTACACCAAGCTATCCCTGAATTAGTTTCAAATATTCTAGCACAAAAAAAAAGTGTTAGCACACAGTAACTGTCTACAATGGATTCCCATTTTTGGTGAAAAATAGCAAGCTTCAATACCATAGTTTTCAGCCCAAGGAAAACTCAGAGCAATTGACTTGAGAAATACTTGAGAAAGCTTTATCATCTCTCTACCATTTTACAGATATGGAAACAAAACGCAAAGGCATCAAAACTAGGCACAGCTAAATTAATATGTAACTAAAAGCAAGCAAAATTTATATGCACTAATGAAAGTCTGCAAAATAGGGTTTAAATGAGACGTGAGTGCTATGCAGGCTTGCTGCCTGGGCCTTCTTTCTACCAAAGTCACCAGAAGTCAACATAAAGTAAAGAATTTCTGAGTCCAAGCACCCTTATTTCTTTTACAGAGGGAAATGCTTATTTTTATTTACATTAATTTGATTTGCATTATTGTAGAAGAATGGCACAGCGGTGGGAAAGTAAATGGTATATTTTTTCACAGAAGAAACTAATGAAGTTGTAGAAAGCAAATGTTCTGTTCCACAGAAGGCCTCATATGCCTGTCTAATCCAGCCATATTTCTGAGGTTAAATGATGCAAAGATAAAAAGCTGACTTTGTGAACAAAGGTAAATAGCAACCCAGATGCTCTCATTCATATTCTGAAGTTATTGCTATCAGCTCTGTGACCAACACATTTCACAGCTTGTGAATTTGCAGCAATCATAAATTAAGGCAGTAAGAGAAGACCAAGTATAGTCCTATAAACCTTTGAAGGGGTTTGCTTTATTTATATTCCAGTTGGGGACCCTATCAGCGCTCTAAGGTTTAGAAAGTATTAGAACCCAGTAGAATCCAGTCCTCAAATAATTCATTTTGTATTTCTGATGGCTTGGATTATAACTACGTATTTGCACTGCTTCACAAGTTCACAAGGTAAAGAACTATGGTTTATTATTTTCCCTACTTTCAAGCAGAACTGGGGCCAACATGTCCAAAGAACTGTGCAAACTTAACATTAAACAAGACCGTGTCTCCAAGAAAGTGGAAAACCCCTTCCTTTTCGGAGGCTTCATTTAGGCCTCTTGGCTATCACATGAGAGCAAAGTAATAAAAGTGAATCTGCAAAAAAAGTTCCTGAGGTCACTGAATTTGGTTCCAAAGGAATAACCAACTATACATAATACCTAGGTGCTAAATTAATAAATTCCTTTCTAAATTAATAGATTCCTTTCTAAAGGAGTTTGTCCTTCTAGGTGAGATGTACTGATGAGACATGGGAAGAAGAACCTTGTAATGATGCTTCATAAACATTATTCCCTAACACCTATTTTGTGTACTGAGTAACATGCAACACCCTTGACTTTCTAGAATCCAGCATTTAAACTTACCCTATGTTCACATCATAGAACATTTTTCCTAGGAAAGGTTATATTTAATGATGTTAAACTGCATTGAAAATATTTGTGACATCTGTCAAATTCATTTTAAAAAATTCATTAGGGTCAGTGTAACTTCAATAAATACGAAATTAATAGCAAGGGGTTTCTTTTAAGGTTACATTAAAATAACATTTGGGATCTGTCTGAATCTGACAAAATCCAGGGAACTAGCTACAGCCTCAATTTGTCCTTAATTTCTTTGTGCCTAGATGAGAAAGGTGCTAAACAATCCATATTTTTTATTCACAGTGCTCCACGTGCTGGAGCAGAAGAAGTGGTCTCAGAATTAAAATCGAGATTCTCAGCCACGCGGTTCAGTTTCGTTTGGTTTACAGCTCTCCTTGGGCAAGTTTCTAACTAGTTCTATCCCTTTTTGTAAAGTCTGGAAAACTACATTTAATTCTTCCCACAGCTGTTGTGAGGTAGAGCTGTTCAATAATGGTGTAAAATGCTCTGAGCCTTCTGCTTGGGAGGTGATACACCACGGCAAAATGCTGTAGTTCTCTGTACTGCTGCAGTGATGATGGGTGCATGCTGAAACAGAGTATTAAATTTAACCCTCACTTTCCTGATTTCACTCCTCCTTTCCCTTTCTGCATTCCCTATTTTCCCCTCATGACATCTTTGAAATACACCTTCTTTCAGTTCAGAGAAAAGGACACGACAAAATTTGGACCTTTGCGCTGCAACAGTTAGAATCACTAGAAAATTATGTTTTCCCTTCAGCGGATTCCGTGTGCTCTGTTCAAAATATAAAAAGCCAGAGCCAAATTAAATCATGTTAAATCTGGGATAGTTTTGAAATTTCCCAAATCAATTACCTAATCTAAAAAAGCTCTAATGCACAGTTTTAATTTGGAATGTATGTGCCAAGTACTGCTCATAGTTCCATATTTTGAAAACAACATGTCAGTGACTTCAAGGACATAAGTCTGAATGCTGTGTCTCTTAACTAAATTGAAACCAGACAGACAGGTAAAATCCTTTTTTCAGTCTGAATCTTTTACCAGTTACACAGAAGAAGCCATTCTCACAAGGTTTTTGAGTACATCTTAAAATTGCATTTTTGTTACTGAGATCCCAGTGACAAGAAAGATGAATCATGGCTCAGAATTTATTCAGTATTGTTAATTAAACTCATTCCTTGAGGCCTGGGAAGCACTAAACCACTGGAGTGTAACAGTGAAAATTAGTGATTTGAATAGAAGAATCATGAACTTTGGAAAAGAAAACATTACCCATCGGTGGAGCTCACAAAATAGCCTCTTACAAAAACTAAATAAGATTAATGAAGGTGAAGTCAAGAAAAACAACAGCTTATAAAAGTCCTCATGTCTTATTTTCAAAAGAGCACAACATAAAATAGACTCAGTGCCACTAAAAACCTTTAACATGCACATACACATTTAACACAAAGAATACTGAGCAACTTTTATAGACCTCACCTCACTATGTTGTACAGGAAAAAAAAAAATCTTCACCAAAAATTATTTAAATACAATTAAAGTGAAATTACCCTTCAAGTATTTCCAAGTATTTGGAAACGTTATCCCCTCAAATTTTGTCATTCTTACTTAAAACTGTTAACCCAGATGTTACAGTGCTACCAGTAATGTTTACTCTCAGTGAAAGAACTATGTGTTCTTCCCAAGTTCCCGCTGAAGAGCCTGGGGACTGGCACATCCAGAACATAGTCCTTGAGGGCTCTGCTCTTCCACTTGCCAGCAAATGAAGCACAATATGACAATAAAAATAGCACCACTTGTCAGGACAATATGGAGGCATGAGTGGCTATTGCGTGTGGAAATCCATGTCAAGACAGCAAAGAGGAAGCCTTAAAAATCAGAAATCATTACTGAAATGTTGGATTTAATTCAAGGGTTACTCTCCTGGTAGGAATATCACAGGGGCCACAAGATGCTGCCACCTTAAAAGGCCAGTTAGCTGGATCAGGTCTATCTTGCCTGCACACAAGACCAGGACTTCTGCTCACGGCAGCTACGCTGATGACTTAGTGCCATGCTGTGAGCCCTGGTGTCACTCCCAAATCACGCAAATGCAAATCCCACAGATGTCAGAAAGCAGCTATGAGGAAAACTGAATCATCACTGGTGAGTTGGGAATGGAACCGCTAAAATTGTAACAGCCTGGATTATTCGGCTTTTTATAGTGCTCTATTGGGGGTACAGTGTACTCTGAGACACACACAGTGCCTCCAGCAAGCACTTGCAGCTTGCCTAACATTTTCAAGAGTAGACACACAGCAGCAAATGTGGTGGTTGTAACCTACCCCCAGAGCAAACTGTAACTTTGCCCAACAGCAGGACCAATCTGAGGTTGTATCTGGTTATAGGTGTCAGTCTCTTAGACAAACCCATCTAATTTGTGATTGAGCAATGCTCTGATAAATTTTATGATGACTCTTACAGGAGTTTTTCAGATCTGGAGACTTCAGTAACAGCAGAGCCCCCCTCTAGTTGTCAGCTGTTCTGCATATATGGCTATCTAGTCTTTTCACTGCAGCATATAGGAATCTATACAGTCAGAAGTCTATCACTACAACTCGCTTCTAAGAACAAAAGAAAAGCCCATTATTATTTTTTTTTAAAAAAAAAAAAGGTATCCAGTTTACCAACAGGGCTCAGTTTTTAGACATAAAACCACACTGATATATGAAACCACAATACCCCACCACCTTCATGACAAGAATATTGTAGCAATTAAAGTGCATCAGCTCTTGAAATCCTGCACTGTTTGGTGATCTGCTCCAGTGAGGTTCTGCAGAGATCCATTACCTCTAGAGGCTGTGGTCTGGACTAAGCAGCAAAACTCAGAAATGTGATCTCTGTCAGCCTTCACATGACACTTCGAAAACTAACACATGCTGCAACATAACTGACTGAACGTGCACACCCCTCTAATTACTCCTTAAGCAGAAAGTTTTCTTGGTGATTTGGAAAAGTGAGAGAACCACACTCCATCAATACACACTAGGGAACTGACACAACATCCAGCCAAATGCTAACAGGAGTTAAAGCACTAAAAGCAGCTATTCCCATTAAAACTGTCTTTGACTGCAGAATTAGTAGGTAAGAGCATCCTTCCTATGGCATTTACATTTAAAGCTATTCTCCAGTGCAAATTACCTCTGACCAGTGGTTTTCCAGTGAAAAGTGCTCACTTTCCAGAATGCTCTCCAGAATATGAGATTTGAAAGGAAAACATCAATTGGGACTAAACTTCTGAAACTGTTCAGTAGTATTCCTCAATCTGGTTTTGCTACAAACAACATCACGTTCAGTAGCAGCAATGAGTAAGCAAAGCTTTCCTTGAAGATGAATGGTCAAAGCTGCACGTAATTATGGTTGTATTGCTTACTTCTCAGTAGAGTGAGACATTTCTATTTGCTCCCTTTGTCACTTTGCATTTGTTGTACACTGGACAATGGGCTGAAATGGCATCTATACTCTTTATGCCCACTAAAGGTGTCAGACCTTTTATTTAAAGACCAACTTGTGTTTCTTTTTAAATATGGTTCTTTAACATTCAATGTCAGATCTGAATATTGTATTAAGCAACACACTTATGAAACCTGCCACATGGCAAAAGTGACAATGCTGCTTCTCATATTTCTGTACTGCGTCCCATCCCATCATCATTTTTCAGATGAAAAGTGGTTTTATAGCATGTTAATTTTCAGCACCCCATACTCAGCAATAATCAGCAAACAAATCTACTTAAATTAGAGGAACATAAAATTCACAAATAGTGCGAGACAGACTTTTAGGAATGCATGTGAGACTGTGTCAGTATGTATGAGTATTGAGCATTATTGCTCAGTATGTATTGATATGAGCATTATCCAGCACTAATAACTAACTTGCACATCTTTTGTGGCAATGCTGAATGTCAGGCATCTGCTCCTTCACTGAAGGTAAGGCAGGTGTTCTTAGGTGGAGAATTAACACAAGTAAAATGAGTTGACCCTAGCATTGATTTATCTTCATCAACTAAACTTCTACAACTGGATCACATGCCGACATCTACACTAAAC
Source organism: Scolopax mira (assembly GCA_004320125.1). Lineage (NCBI taxonomy): Eukaryota > Metazoa > Chordata > Aves > Charadriiformes > Scolopacidae > Scolopax > Scolopax mira. The sequence continues at coordinate 102,566 of BJBW01006278.1, forward strand.
AGACAAGATGCATCTTATCCCCAGTAAATGAACATGAAGCATTTCTTTCTTTAGGATCCAAGATCATACTTCTGTTCATGGAGATTCATTGTGTAGCCTTATTAAAGCTTGGCGAGAAGGATACTATAGTCCTTAATTATGTTAATTTTACCGTGTGCTTTTAAAAAGTGTTTTAGAAAAGTAGAGCCAGTTTCTTTTATTTTGAGATTTCGAGGAGCTTTGTCATTTGGAATTCTTCACAGGGGATGCAAGAAATGAAATACTGTAAAATCCAGCCGAGCTGCAAACCATTACAGGGTTGTAAGTTCTGATCAGTCCCCACTCTTGCAAACATGCAGCAGCAAGGAGCACTGAGAAAGCATCACGGAGAGGTTAATTAAAGACTCAGCAATATAAAATACTGCCTGATTAGAAGTATCGCATTCAAATAGTTCTCTGAAACTGTTGCTTTTTCAGTAAGTTTAGACCTTGCTGTGACAACACGGCAGTAGACAGAGGCCTGCACTCAGCTGTAAACATGAAAGCATAAACCTTTTGACAGTGTCAGGTTCGTGCAGTTCCTTGAAGTTATTTTTCAGACAAGAAAGACAACAGGATATAATGAACTTAAAACCAACACAAGAATAACATGAAGGGTAGTACCTATGCCTAACTTAAGATACAGCTCTTAACCAAAGTGAGATTTATCACAAAAGTTGATAGAAAGAAAAGAAAGGAAAAACTTATATTTCTGCATTATCTTTTAAAATACATAGCTCATATATAATTATATATATACTGTGTATATATATATACTGTAACTTTTTAAATTACAGAAACTAGCAGTGCATGTAAATGGTTAAGAAGTTTCTGAACTGCTCTCTTTCCCAAGAACAGACGTTCTCAGGTTGCAGCTACGCTGAAGAAAGAGCGTTCCAGCATTTGAGTACTTTTAAAGAAAGCATTTCTAACCCAGCAGCACATTAGTATGTCCTTGAGGACAGAGCAAGACAAATACATATCACGTATCACCGTGCTCTCAGAATAAAACAGCAAGGGAGAGTAGCAATGGTAGTGTAACTCCTGGCCAGAGGGGCTCTTCAGAAAGGGAAAGCTGCCCTTTTGCAGAGAAACCTCTGCTCTCCTGTGAGACTTCTATCCAATAGTGGCAGGTTGTGCTGCTGGTGCCTCAGAGAGGGATATATCCTTCAAAACTTTTCTTCAAGACAACTTATTGGGACCTTTTCTCACAAAGAGGGTCAGAGCCACAGACAAATGATTAGTTGTATGAAAAGAGTTCTTGATGAGGAGATAGTGTCGCTATGAGGACTATACAGCTTAGAGAGTTATGGAGTAAGAGGGTATTCAGCGGATGCATGTTAAAGGCAGACAGACACAGAGAAAACAGGTACTCTGTATTTAACCTGTATTATAACTGAGTTTTAATTAAGAGCACATGATTACTTTTTGGAACTCCTGGCTTTACTAAGCTCAGAAAAGGAATTTAAAACATGGTAAAGACATGCTTCCCACTTGTTTTGGAATAGATATCTTTCAATACTTTTCACAGAACATCTTCCACTAATAAAATTATAATTGAAAGCACTATAAAAATGGTGTGATTTCACCAATCAGCTACAGTTATCTTACCATCACGATTTGGTGATCGATGACAGATTATAAAAACATTAAATGCTTTATTAGAGAATTAAATTATGTTTACATTTCATGGCATGTCAAACAGTGGCTGAGACAAGGAAGAATCTTTCCACTCCTTTTCCCCTGCCTTCCCTGGACAACTTGTTCTGACAGCCTGTTCCAGAGTTCCATCCATCATCCTCCAAATCATCCCCCAACAGCCACAGTCAGATGCAGCGTGACCAAACTACATGACACATTATGACACACTCCTATGTGACCAGGATAATGCACTTGCAAAAGTGCATGCATTTATAGAACACATTAATAAAGTTTTCTTTAGAGACTTCCTCTTCAAATTTAAGATTACACCCACTGTTTACAGTGTAGATGGTCACCAGAATGGAATTTAACTGTCTTAACCATTTGAGAAATATTGCCATATCTTGGATATTTAACAAGGTTTCCACAGATTTTATATGGGTCAAAGGGAGGGAAAGTGCTTCTAAGATACTTTTAAGATAACGCTTCCATTCCTCTTAGAATGGAAACTGCCTTTTTGACACCTAAAGCCTCTGAGTTCTTGATCTGCTTTTCTTCAGGTAGAGAATCCATTAAGTGATGGACAACTCAAGCAGGGTTATGTGCTCTTTACACTTTATGCAGATGGCCTCAGGTTCTTCCAGCTACTTGGAATGTTTCTGGTGTGTGAATCCACCATGGGCCCTGGACTGTAAGAACTAGAGTGCAGCGCTGAGAACTAAGGGCAAAGCAGGTTGAACTCTCATAACTCTGTCTGTGAATTTGGGGGCATTATTCTGGCACCCGGAATTGTTAGAGAATTCTGTGAATTTTTTTCAAGATGCTTTGAGGAGCACATGGAACAAAAGCCCTGCAATTTTAGGTAAGTACCATTCTTCTGCGATGCGTTAAAAAAATAATAATCCAGAACTTCCTATCTTGCCTGCTCTAACAGCAACATTTTCTCTAAGGTTATCACCAGATGAAAAGAAAGTTTTGTTTACCTTTCAGTCTACTCAGACAAGATAGATTTTGTTTTGGGAAAACGTTTGGTTTGTAATGTACAGTGCTCATTGGAAGATGTTTATGTTTTCTCTGTATGTAAGGTTTTGCAGAGTCTTTAGAGGTGTCATAAGATGTATTTCATTGTACGCTCATACAAAAGTAGGCTGTTTAAATTACTATGCAAGACCCTGTAACTACATTAAAAGCTGCAAAAAAGCAATGCCAGCCATAGTGTAGCAAGGCTTGTGTTCTGATAGTGCTAACTCCACACTAAACACTTACTCTGTGTGTGACTTCGCAAAAGGTTCTTCCCCAAAATTACAACTAAACTCCATTCCTTCCTTTTTTTTCTCCAGGAGAGAAAAGAGAAGGTTGATAGGAATAAATACATTTTTATATAGCATATATTCTTTGACTAAAAGTCTAACTTCTCAGTCACAATGGAAGCACAGAACATTCTTTATCTTTGCATTTGCATCACTGAATCAAAGACAGTTAAAAAGATAATTCCTGAATAAACTGGAAAAAAAAGAATTTCCTGAAAAGCAACACAGGAATGATATTTTTTTCAAAATGAACTCCATAGCAACAGAAGCAAAATGCTTCTCTTAAAAACCCAAGGAACAAATTGCTTCTCAGTTCAGATTAACTTCCCCATGCATTATTCTTCTTATGAGACTGATACTTAATAAATTGTATTAATTTTTCTGTGTCCATTTTCATGTGGACAAAAGAAAGGCCAAGCTCATCTGCTTTGCATAAACACAAAGGAAGACCACACCATTTACCAGAACAGAAATTACTTTTCCTTATTATAATGCAGCATGCAGGGTGTTGGAGATTACTCAATGAGAAATAAATTCATTTTTATACTATTCCTGCCCCAAAACCACTGTATTGTAGTTCTACAATACCCAAAGCATGAATATACAATATTGCTTTTAAGTATCTAAATTGTTCAGTTGGCCAAAGAGCCTGGTGGCTCCTGAAGGAAGTGTGGCAATGGTAAGGAAAGAGCAGAAAGATAACAAAAATCTGCAATTAAGATGACATCTTGTAGAGTGTGTGACAGAAATCACACAAAAATCTTTCAACAGAAATGTTAAAAAAATTTGAAATATAACTAAGTCACTCAGGTGCAGTTTTAGTTTAAATGTGAACTTGCATATAATGTATGTGATTATATATATGTGTGTATTTTCAAACCCCAGGGAATCTGTAGATAATGTACAGAAATAATAAGTATCACTGGATAAAACTCAATATAGATTAATGAAAAAATCTGAACAAATCCTGAACTGCCCAAGAAAGGGTACAGAGTTCTGACAGTTCCCTTAGTACAGATGGTGGGAGTAAAACATATCCACATGATAATCACATCCTTACCAAAATTGAAAACGTATGTGAAAGTCATGGTGGTCTTGCAAAAATATAAACTCATAAACGATTTCTTGATTTGGTGTCATCATTCATTTCTTTCATTTGAGAAATCAGTTTTAGTAGGACATACAAAGATTGATGGCTTTTTCATAAAAGGATATTTTATGAAATAGTGAAATGTAGCATATTTCTACCTGATAAATGCAGAGACCTGTAAACTTTGAACCCACATTGGCCTTTGTTGCTCATGACCCTGTTTAAGTGATTTATTTTCTTTTAACAACTGCAGTCTGCCGGAGGTACAATATACTGTGTAGATCTTTAATTCTGTTGAAAATTGAACAGTTTAAACAGAATGGCTGACATTAGAAGACCTATTACTGAAAAGTCATATTATCTTCATCTCAGTATCCCTTTTAGGAGCAGTATTTATGGTTGGAGAAAACATGTAATTTATAAAAACAGCCTGGTAGGCTGCTGCAGAGCAACGGAGGAGTTGGCATCCTCAGCCCCACATTAGGGTGTCTAGCAGACTGCATCAAAGTCAGACACTCTGGAAACCTGGCATGTGTAAAGGTATAAAGTCAGGAAACCTGCCTCTTGTCTAGAAGAACATCTTGAGGGAACTGAACACTCCCCACCCTCATGAAACATTTGGATTTCAAAGATTTAGCAAATTCCAAGGAAATAATACTTTGCTAGACTTTTTCTGCTGCATTCTCAATGCAATGGCAGCTTTATCTTTGGCTTAGATGAATTCAGCTTCTTTTTTTCCCTCCCTCCACTCCTTTTTATTTATATTTTGTTAATGTGCAACAAAGTCAAACAGCGTCATAAGCATTCTTCCTACTCCTTGGTTTGAATGTCACCATGGAAGTTAAGCAGACCAGTCCTCTTCCATGTCTAGGGACAAAACATCTCAAACCCAAAACATTTTCCATACAAAGAGACCAACTTTGTTTCACAACAAAGTTGGGACTCTTGGCAGGTAGTTTCCCCAGAAGCATGTCACACTACTGCTTTAATCATCTTCATTAGATTAGCCTACAAATTTTTAGTAGGCTTTAATATGTACCTCAGCGCTATCACATAATGCCCAAGGCTCCATCTTCTAAAATTCAGTGGATATGATCAATGAAATGAATAATGTCTTCTTTATTCTGTTTTGAAGTTGCTCATTCATGAAACAAGCTTCTGAGGTTAAGCAAATTCTGTGTTTGTGAAACATCTCATGAATATATGGTGCTCTAATAAAAATAATGAATGTTTAAAGCTCCCCTACTTTTCTTTACTCTTCATTATTAGAAATAAATCTCATGAAGCAGATAAAAGTATTACAATTAATCCCCCCTGAATGGAGACAGTATGTACTATTCTTTTCAATACAAGAGAAACTGGCTTTGACTCGAGTGCCAACAACTGGCAAACTGATTTTATAGTTTTGATTTATTGAATATTAGGAAATAGACTTTTTTAATAACAACTCCATTTAAGTATTCATTAAAATGGAATTAGTACAAGCGGGGCCAGATTCTGATATCCATATTCTTGTCAGACAGCGTTTTATTACAGAAAAGTCTCACTGACATCAGTGGGATTACTTGTAAAAGACCGTTCGGCATGACTCAGAGCTAGATCCTAACACAGTACAGAGGACTACAGAGGTTTTAGGTTCTCCTCCCTGACCCCACCAGCACCCACCCCATGCATCCTTTAGCAGTGGCTGGGGCAGTATGTAATTCTGCTGTGCAGTGACTCCTGCGTCTCACCAACACAGATACGGGACTCACCTACCCTCCCCAGGTACATGGGATGTGAAAAAAAATATAATATATATTTATATTTCTTCATCCTCACAAAGGAAATAATTCCCAAAAGTTGATTATTTTGCTTTAGACTTTATGCTACAGATACTTATCTTCATAGTTCTTTCAGTTTGAGCAAGTTTGACTTGAAGAATGCATAGCACATGTTGCCATAAAAAAGCACTACAAAGATGGATTTTGATTTATAAGAAAAATCACTCAGAAGGAAAAAAAAGAAGGGGGCTGTAGTAATGGATCTTATTAAAGGATCAAGGCTGCACACACCATTTCTCTGAATTGCACAGCAGAAGAGAAGACCATCTTGCATTTTTGTTTTGTGCATTTTTGTTTTGTGCATTTCTGATTCCCAATTTAAATATATATATATAAACAAATTCCAGTAAACTCTTGTGATGGCGCAAGGCAAAGAGAACTGGCTTAGTTATAAATACATATTGATTTTTCCACAAATAACCCAGAATGTCTCCCAAACTCTGTGTTCTAGCACCTATTATCTTTCTTTATTCAGTAGTCTCTATAACGAGCAGGGGAGAAAAAGAAATTTGACCTTTGTATATAAAGCAATGATGAATGAGCAAATGGTCAATATCTTAATTTATCTTTCGTTCAAAATTATTCGGCGACTGATTTTGGAAAATATTCTGTAGTTTGTAAGATGTACTTTTCTATGTATGTTTTCATTACTTACAGGGGTCATATGTGGAACATACTTCTACTTCTTGATTAGGTGAACATAGTTAGAACCTGATCCTGACAGCAAATACTTCACAGTCTATTCAGTGCACATACAGCCCTTCTTCCTCTCAAAAGCTGTTTTTCTGCAGAATTCCTTAGAGGAAAACTCATTTGCCAACAGAAAAACAAATATGTTCAAAGCCTAATTGTTCAATGCTTCTTCAAAACATCAAAAAAAAAAGTTCTATTTTTGTTTATAAATATAATTAGTAAATAGACTACTTACTATTTTTTAACTTTGGTTTAAAAACTAAAGGTTTACATTGTATAGTTCTTGAAGGTCAGACTTGAAAGCGTAAACTTCAGGTTCTACTGAGATAAAGGCACTGTGCTTTGCAAAGTTATGCTATTATCCCTGGTTATAATCTTCACTGACTTCAGAAATAATTGCTTTCCTTAAACAAAAAGGAAGTCTGATTCTAATTTGCTATCTAGATCTACATTCTTATATTCTTTTTATAGATTTTTGAACAAGTTATCACTGGAATCTTCCTTCACTCAAACATAAGTGAAAGTTTTATCTTACTTCAGATATCACAAAAATAATTTATGACTAAGGAAACAAAACCTTTTGTCTCACAATATATTTCTTTGCGACAGCTGTGGTATTTCACCGAAAGCACAAAAGCTGTGATGGTCTGGACTGCAATCAACCATTTTTAATAGGAAATTTTTACAGACTTTTAATAAGATCTCCTAACATAATTTATGGGGAGAGGTTTTGAAGTGAAGAGGCATTGTTTGGCAAAGTGTTCTTCCTCTAATCTCAGGAAATTTAAATAATCGAGTGCTCATTTCCTTTAAACTTAGGATTTCTCCTAAAAAAATGGTTAAGAAAAACACCTGCTACCCTCACAGCAAAATAAGTGTATCTAGAGTCCAAACAAAATATATTCATGAGGGCTTTCCAAAGGCAAAATGCTCCATATCAGAACCCAATATTATTAATAATAATGCGATATTGAATTTTGCTTCTTAAATTCAGAATATTTAATAAATATTTCGGATGAAGATAGCGTGCTGGTCAGCATAACTGTAGGTATTTTTTTTTGTTAACTGATACAGTTGGGGGAATTGAAGTAAGTGAGCAAATGTGGAAAATTTACAAATGGTTTGTAAGAAAACCAGGTAAGCATCCAAAAGTTACTATACTTACTTTAGTTAAACACAGTTTCTCTGACTGAAGAACTTGTCTGAAAGAGTAAGGGCAACAGGCTTCCCCCTGAGACCTCTGATATGTCTTGCAAAAAGAGACTCAAAGGGTATTTTAGCACCTTTGCTTTAGCCCCAGTTAGAATGAGGAAAAAAAACCAGAAATATAAGTAGGAAGGTCATTTCTATAAACCAATAAAGCTAATCAAAGCTCCTGAATATGAAACAGATTTTGTTTGGCTGACTGGGATTTTGGATAAAGTTCTGAATTATTTTTCACCCTTCCCAAGTAACTCGTTGTCCATAATTCTGACTTAAAGTAATACCTGACCAAACCGTGTTACCCCCATCTAGGTTGGTTAGAACATCTCTCCCAAAGAGAAAAAAGAGGAAAAACCTTTAAAGGAATGGTCCACGAACAGCCCAGCTACAGCCACAGCAGCTGGGACTCATCCAGGTCACTGTGTGCCAAAGACCTCAAGAGGGCACTCAGCACAAAACGTACACGAAAGGGTCTACAACCGTGTTATTGGGCAGTTTTCACAGAAGGCAGTTTTCCTTACCCAGCTTTCCAGAGAGCCAACCCAGCTCACCATCATACAGACACAGAACTGTAAAAAAAAAAAAAAAAAAAAGAAATTCTGAAGAGGGAAAAATATGCCATGATAGAGTCTGTGCTTCTTTTCTGTATTGAAGAAGATACATTTCATCAATGCTTTTAACAAAAAAGGATCAGTTTCTAGAGTTGACCCTAAACCCTTTATTTTCAAAAGCTGTCTGTTAATTTCAAAGAGCTATTGCCTCCAAAAGGCTGCTTTTTAAGATGCATCACCTGAAGAGCTTTGTTTTCTTCATCACTGTGTTCAAAGCATGCAGGACAGAATATCACTTTTTCAGACTCGACATATTCTCTCTCTCTCTCTCTCTCTTTCTGGTTTGCCTACAGAAACAAAACAAAACAGTTTAGAGTGGGGGCCAGTCCTCCCTTTGGCAGCCAAGACTTACTTGGATGTTTCTTTCTCCACGTGCACACATACATACATACATACATACATACCATACACACACATCAGCCAGTTCAGAAATTGTAGTGCCCTCCTTTGGGCTCCTGCTCTGGCTGTCCCTAAGGCATGGCTCCCACCCCACCCTGCAGAGCTGCTGGTCCAGGCTCCAATCCTGGTAGCCTCTCCAGGGACCACTGGCTACAGCTTTAACCCCATCCACACCCTGTTTCTCAACTGGCTTCACAAACTGCAGACAGGACTATAAACTGTTGCCTCGTTTCCACAGAGATGTCATTATTTCAATAAAACTGAAACCCATTCTTCCACTACCTCCTCTTTATGTTGGTAGTTTCACAAGACACATACTGCCCCCTTTATATTCAAAGTGGACTTCCTGATGCACGAGTTCAGATCCCAGCTATCATCTATCATCTTAATTCTTCTGGGACAAATAAAGTATCATGCAACATTCCATATGTGGATATTTCAGCAAAGCTCTTTAGAGTCATGTCCTGTCTGCCCAGCGTGATCAATGGTTATTTTATTTTTGTATATTTAGAATAATACATGACAAATCTCCATCTGGGGGCACTACCTAAACAAAATCAGACATTGAGGTTGGGAGTCAATTCCCTGTGCACCTCGGGCCATTGATATACCCCAGGGTATCAGACATTTGCAGAGGAATCTCTGACACAGCACGTGATCTGCAGGAGACTCATGGCAGCCTGCAGCCACGCCAAGTAGCAAATGAATGTTTGGGTAATAATAAATTCAACCTTTACTGATAAAAGGTTGAAACTCCTAGTGCTTTCAATATTTTCTATATATTTTATATGGAACCAATATTAGAGACATTTCACAAAATGTTTGGTGATCCAAATCCAAACCAGGTTATGGATAGAACCCCGTTACGTGTGTTAGTTGGGATACAAAAGAAGAAGTCGGGCAAGATAGCCAGCAGGCCTGTGTGGGTCAATGGGGAACTGCTGATCAAGCTCAGGACCAAAAAGGAGGCCTATAGAGGGTGGAAGCAGGGACAGGTAAAATGAGCAGAATACAGAGAAATGGTCCAAGAGGTCAGGAACGAGATCAGGCAAGCGAAAGCCCAGGCAGAACTAAATCCAGCCAAGAACATCAAAGACAATAAGAAAAAACTTCTACAGATGTGTCAGGGGCAGAGGCAAGACTAAGGAAGTTGTGGGCCCTCTCCGGAAGGATTCTGGAGACCTGGCCACCCAGGACATGGATAAGGCTGAGCTACTGAACCACTTCTTTGCCTCAGTCTTCACCAGAAAGGGCTCAAACCACACTGCCCAAGTCACGGAAAGCAAAACCATAAAGAACTGCCCACAGTACGAGAAGATCAGGTTTGAGACCTCTTAAGGAACCTGAAGGTGCATAAGTCCATGGGACCTGACGAAATCCATCCATGGGTCCTGAGGGAGCTGGCGGGTGAAGTTGCTAAGCCCCTTTCCATCATATTTGAGAAATCATAGCAGACTGGCAAAGTTCCCACTGACTGGAAGAAAGGGAACATAACTCTAATATACAAAAGAGGGAAAAAAGAAGACCTCGGGAACTATAGGCCAGTCAGTCTCACCTCTGTGCCTGGCAAGATTATGGAGCAGATCTCCCCAGAATCTCTGCTAAGGCAGATGGAAAATAAGGAGGGGATTGGAGACAGCCAACATGGCTTCACCAAGGGCAAATCATGGCTGACAAATTTAGTGGCCTTTTATGATACTGCCACAGACTTGGTGGACAAGGGCAGAGCAACAGATGTCATCTCCCTGGACTTGTGAAAAGCATTTGATACTGTCCCACACAACATCCTGGGCTCAAAATTGGAAGTCATGGATTCAATGGATGGACCACTCGGTGGATAAGGAACTGGCTGGGTGGCCGCACTCAAAGTGTTATGGTCAATGGCTCCATGTCTTTAAGGTCCCTTCCAACTCAAACCATTCTATGAGTCTATGATTTTATGAAATGTGTAAAACTGAAGTATCTAAGAGATGCAAAAGTTGTCCTGCAAGCTCACGGGAAATCCCCGAAACCTTGGATTGTGGTTTTGTTTCCTGCAAATTGCCCAGTAATTCCACAGCAGAATTAAGTTTTTTCAGCCTCTGCAGATGGGACGGAACTCTCATCCCACAGCCAGAGAAGCTGAATTCATCAAAATTTGTTTTACTGAGGAATGAAAAAATTTCATAGGGAATTTCCAGGACAACAAATATAGCATCTGCTATTTTTTAAGCACAGCGACCGCCTGGAGTGGCTCCTTTAATCTGTACACCCTTTGAGCTCATTATCAATGGCTACTTTCTCCTAGTTACCTTCCAACATATTGGCAAACCCCTTTGAAATCCCAAGCCTGCCATAAATACTCAATAAGTCTCCAAAGTTTGTGCAAATGATTTCTAAATACAAACCACTGTGAACACCAAATACTGCTGTCAAAGTCTCTTTTCATTTGTGTTTCCATATTTATTGCTAAAAATTCATTTATAAAATTGGGATTAAGTGAGTGTTTCACCAACAGCTGAGCAATGTCTCTTTTTGCTATGCAGTGTCAAGACTAAGAAGGTACTCAGTGGTACGACCAATAAATCAGTATTTTAGTTATTTTCATACTGTGGATTATTTATTTAAACCTCTCGAAGGACTAAGATGCTACCTGCAGTCCCAGTGAACAACATCTCATTGAGTTTTTTTACATCAGGGAGAAGACTTTAAAAAATACTGTACCACCAAGATGATGCACACATTCTAATGTAAACAACAAAAAACACAGCACCGCGGTACCAGCCTCAACTTTCTCACTGGCAGAGTCATCCCCTCAGCTCTCTTCTTCTGACACCTCAAAACTCCATGACTGGCTATCAGACTTGAATTACTCAATGTTTTTAAGAGTAATAACGAATTACTGTACTCTTAAGTACTTTCTAGCCAGTTGTTACATAGCACTGAGAGACCATGCACAGAGCCTTCCCTCAAAACCCTCCAGCTCTTGTAAGTTTTCAAATGACATTTAACCTTAATAGTTGTGAATGTGTCTAGGTGTTTTCTATATTCAAAGATTTACTATAAGCCAAGGGAAAATAAGTTTGCTTGCAGTTTTCTTTTTCCCCTCTGTTCCTTATTCTTGGCTTTTGTTTTTGCCTTTGAAATATCACAAAAGCCAAACTATGTTCCTGTTGATCTGCCAGACTGGAAATTTCTTACTTTCTAGCTGATAAAAAAATGTGCAATGCACTGGTAAAACTAAGTCAGTTACTTTTAACTGGAGTTATGACCTAAAGTGGTATTAAGACAATCTAAGCCACAGGTTATCAGCACCTGGTTAGAAACTTCTGTCCTGACTCTGACCAGGTTTCACCTCTAACATACCTAAACCAAGTGTATTGTTGAACTCTTCCAGGAAAAAGGACTAGGTAAGAACCTATAGCATTAAGGGGCGAGGGAGAGTAGAAAATAATCCCTTTAGGTGGAGAGAGGGGGAAAAAAAAAGGTCATTCTTTCCACATGATAGTAGTCCTCCTGGGTATACCTGACTAGAGGCGGCGGCTACTCCCACCTCCGCGGCACAGGCCAGCGCTGAGGCGGCAGCTGGCCCGGCACCGTCCGCCAGACCCACTATCAGGTGGAGTCCGTCTCGCCCAGCCACGGCGGGGGCCGGCGGGGAACGGGCGGGGGACGGGGGCGAAGGCGGGTCGGGCTGAGCGACACTTCTGATGAACGGCGGCCAGAACCGCCCAGCACCGCTCCCGCCGCCATCACCTCACCTCAGCCGCGTGGGGCGGGTCGAGCGGGAGCGAGCTCGCGCCCCTCCCCTCAGAGGCTGGGAAGCGGAAGCGGGTGTCTCGCGGCGCCGGAAGCGGCTCTGCCTTTCCGGTGCGGGCGGCGTGTCGGGCCCGGCCGCGGGAGACTGCGCCGCCATGAGTGTCCCGGCTTTTATCGACATCACGGAAGAGGATCAGGTCAGCGGCCGGGGCTCGGCGGGTGGGGAGGGTGGCGGCGGCAGGGCGAGGGGACCGGGGCGGTGGCGGGGGGGCCGCGCGGGAGGCGGCGGGGCGGGGGCCTTGTCAGGCCTGTCGCCGTGAGAGGATCCGGGGGGGTGCCGGTGAGCTCGTGTGTGGCGTTTCCCAGGGAGATTGAGCAGGCCCATGAAAGAAGCTGCAAACTGAAAGATGAGTCTGTGCTTGCAGTTTCCCCTCCCCTAATGCTCGGTTCTCCTCCCTCCCCAGCAGTACCTTGTGTTTAGGAGAGGAGAACTGCATTGAGGGTGGGCTGGCACGTTACTTGTGCCTCCTGGATGTGCAGGATTCCCAATAACTACAGGCACGGGAGCTCTGAAGTTTGTCTTTGAGCTTCTTTCTCGTTGTGTCTTTGAATTTTAGGGTTTATTGTGTCTTTTAAGTGGTGTATCCCTGCCCAGGGCAGGGGGGTTGGAACAACATGATCTTTAAGGGCCCTTCCAACTCCAACCCTCCTATGATTCTGTGGTTGGAAATCTGTGAGACATGCCTACACAACTTGTATGTCCGGTTTTCACTTGCCATCATGTCTAATAAATGCCCATCAAGTACTTAGTCTCAAACTTCTTCAGTACAGTGAAGAGTCCAAGAGCATTTAATTATATCTTATAGTTCTGAAATTATTTGACACAGAACTTGGTGTAAATTACTGGTCAGAGTTCCCCTGTGCCGGAAGTTGTGTGGCCTCATACAGATTGTGTCCAGAGGGTTATGGTCCTGCTGTTGAAACCATGGATTTTAAAGTTAATGCCAGTTACTGGAGAAAGATATTTTCTTATTGTAGCTTTAAATCCTAATGAGGCAAGGCAGATTGTAGCATGATATTGAGAACTGTCTTTTACTTGTGTGAAGATTAACTTCTGTCTTCTCTAAAGTAATTTTGTTTATACTCTTTTCCAGTGAATTGCAACTGAAGAGTTTTATTGTTTCCTGAAGTTTTCAAAGGGAATTAAAAATAAACATAATAAAAAAGAAAGCATCTTCATCACAAAAACTTACTAGGCCTCTTGTTCTCTAGCCAGCAGTTGTAAGTGACGTGTTCCTACTGTGAGAAAGCCCAACAGCTGGGTGATCTGTTCAGTTAATGGCAAACCAGCCACAGCACATGCAACAGCTTCAGCTGAGTCAGTATTTTGTTGTACATTAAAGTGGAGGGGAGAGAGTGTTGTAGGATACAGGGTAGTAGGGAGAAATGAGAGGTAGTGTGAGTGAGCAGCAAGGGCAGAGAAGTGGTTGCAGAACAAAAACCTGTAGGAAATGTCATTACTCTGACTTTGCTGTTCACAAAGCAACTGTTCCATGTGTATTGTCTTTTTGTCTTTTTTTTTTTTTTTTAAGGCTGCAGAACTTCGAGCTTACCTGAAATCCAAAGGAGCAGAAATCTCTGAAGAAAACGCTGAAGGTGGACTTCATGTGGATTTGGCACAGATTATTGAAGTTTGTGATGTGTGCCTGAAAGAGGATGACAAAGGTTTGCATCTTTCCCTCCTGTTGGTTTTGCTAAACATTTCACCATTTGTTTTCAAACAGTAATAGTTGACAGAACAGAGAGGTACAGCTCTGGGTGTTAATACATGCATTTTTATAAAACTGGAAGTGCTTATTTCCGTCATCTCCATGTTAAACTCTTCCTCCTCCAAACATCCAGCACCTTTTGAAGATGTCAGAAATTGAGCTGGACTGTGCTTGTTATGAGGGCATAGTGAGTTCTACAGAAAATAGCTTTTCTCTTGAGGAGGAAAAGGTTTGGTAAAAATAAGACATAAATAGATTTATTTAATAGAAAAAATAAGACAGAATAAATAAAAATATCAATGAATGGCTGTGATACTGCAGCTAAACAAAAAAAAAAGGTAACAAAAATTAAAAACTAGACATCTGTAAGTAGAAGGCCTAAAACATGATTTGATTAATGTTGTCTGAAAACACTAGAATTTCAGTAGTCAGTAACTCTTTTTGAGTTAGGACTGTAGCTCGTTAGAAACTGCACTATGTTTTAATCACGCTGATAATGCTGCAGTGCAGATGTGCTCTGTGCCAATATAAAAATTCTATTTAGAACTTTTGCATGTAAAATACCAATTCCTGGTAAGAATTGTGTGTGCAGTTTGAAAGAATGCATGGTCCGTCTAAGGAGGAGTGCTTACGTCTGGTTTGCATGTTGCCTTTTACTGTAGGTAAATAAGTATGAAATACTAGAGAAGCTTATTACTCTGCTGTTAGATGTTCAGATGTCATTTCGGGGAACATATAATATTTTCCATATGTACTGAATTTTGTTCTTATCCTTTGCATAATATTTGGGCAGACTGTGAAAAGAAAACACGAGGCCTATCTGCTCCTGTCTGGAAAGGATGGAATACCAGGCTGGAAGCAGCAGCTGGGGAGGCTTTTGAATATTATTTGTTCTTGTGGGCATTTTCCCTGTTCTGAACAGCTGCATGTTTTGTTTTGTGCAGATGTTGAGAGTGTGATGAACAGTGTAGTCTCTTTGCTTCTTATCCTGGAACCTGACAAACAAGAAGCACTGATTGAAAGCCTGTGTGAAAAGCTAGTCAAATTTCGGGAGGGAGAGCGCCCGTCTCTTAGATTGCAGCTGTAAGTATTGTACAGAGATCTTATTTTTCCCTATCATAAAATAGAAGTATGAATATACTTCCTTTGCTTGGTTATTACAAAATTTAAAATTAAAATGCATAAGAGTTTTCAGCTTATCTACAGAACTGGAAGCCATTGTAATTCATCACGGAGGTAAGGTGCCCCAAGGTGCTTTGTGTGTGCTAACACATGTCTTAATAGAAACATTTATGTGCACTCCAGTAAAGGTTTTGGGAGACTTTTTCAACTCCATTTTTTATTGTTTGTGGTTTAGACTGAGCAATCTCTTCCATGGTATGGATAAGAACACTCCTGTGAGATACACGGTGTACTGCAGCCTTCTTAAAGTGGCCTCATCGTGTGGTGCCATCCAGTACATTCCAACTGAACTAGATCAGGTAATTAATGTGGTGCTTCTTTGCATTAACGATGTTACGTCTCAGTAAATATTAGTCAGAGTTGGTCTGTACCAACTCTGTTATAAATTGCCAGAGCCTGGTAAAAGAAGAAACGCAGAATACAGAATTTCTTGGCTTTTAAATGTCTGTCTACAGATTCTAAATCAATCTGCTGTTTGTGTTCCGTTTCTGATGCTGAACGTAATTTGATTTGTCTTTTTGATTCCTGTGATTATTATGAAAGAAGCTTTGAGCAGGAGTGAGGTATCAAATTCTTGTCCCTTGCTCTGGGGTTGGAGTTTATTGGAATCGCCCATCCTTATTTAGGAAGTAACATGGAGAGCACAGACTTTTGGCCTCTTGTGGGAAAACTTTCAGGTTCTGTATGGGGAGCCTGAGCATCAGAAGACCCAAAGGAGAAATCTCTCTGCAAGATCTTTTCAATCCTTTTCTGCTTGAGAGAAAATGAGAAATATTTTTGAGTTTATTATTTCAGTCTTTTCCCCAATGCCTCTTTTCCATTTGTATTCTACTTAGGTCCGAAAATGGATTTCTGACTGGAATCTCGGCACAGAGAAAAAGCATACTCTTCTGAGGCTGCTCTATGATGTCCTAGTAGACTGCAAAAAAAGGTATAAATGACAAGTAATAGATACTAGATAATTGCATTTTAAGTTGGTGCGTTGTAAGTGATCTGTAGGATAAGTATTTCTCACATCACTTTTAAAATTAATCTGTACTGATAATTCGATCCAAATATACCTCTTTTTATGTTTTTAGGCACTCTTTTATTAACATTTCCAAAAATATGAAAGTATGAAAGCTAGTAGTGAATTAGCTGCAGACCAGACTCCCAAAATAAAACTATCCCTTTCTGTAAATATTAATCTTTGAGCATTGTAGCATTATGCCAAGTTTATTATTTAATTGCGCTTTTGACATTTTAGTGCATGGTAGTGCTATCTCTTTTTTTAATGATGTCGGGAGGCTTATCAATCATAGTTAACAGAATCAGTCTTTTTATGTAAACATTAGCTTCAGGACAGAGCTTTCTACTCCTCATGGAAATTAATGTCCACAAAATACCTGCTTGGCCATTTTTAAATTATTATCGTGGATCACAGGAAGCATCTTTGATCTAACAAACTTGGCAGACCAGTGTCTTCTGGCATGGAAAGTAATCCTGTGTGTGTCGTGCCTGTAAATTAATGTAAGTCTTAACTGAGAGCTGTCATCAGTTTATCTTCTGACCGTGACAGGGTGTATTGACTGCCCTGGCCAGGGCTGTAGGGATGGGCTGCTATCCAGAGGTAGTTTCAGTGTGTAGTTCCACAACACTTTCAGCCTATCTATCTAAACTGTTCCTGGTGTAGTTTGGGGGGTGCGTGTGTGGTGGTTTTCCCCACCCTTCCCCTTTCACTCTCTTTTCTCAGTTAGTTTTTTAAGTTCTTCTAACTTTTTTTAGTGAGGCAGCATCAGGACCTCTGCGCTGCTGACTTACACTGGGACAGAACCACACTTTTATTTTCTACATTTGCATAACCTGGTGCTGCTGCAGAAGGGAGCAATTCTGTCCTGTCCCCCCATCCCTGTCCTTTGCCCTCCAAACTACCAGTACCTGGGTGTGTTTGTGCTGGTGTAGGCATTTGTGCAGCTGCACGGTGGGTTGGACTGGGGAGGTGACCTTGCCAGATTAAAAAAAAAAAAAAAAAGCAAATGTGGAGCTCTCATAGGAGGAGGAAAGTTTCTTCTGGCAGGAGAGTTAGTTTATTCTGGCCTGGTGAAATTGTAGCCTGGAAATGCTGTGACAGCATAGCAGGATCATTTTGAACTAACATCAATTTAGGGATGATTAATCCTTGTGGACTAGCTACATTGTGAGCTACAACATTATTGGGGATTCCCGTTCCTAACACTAAAATGTTTTTGCATTGATAGTACTGTAGGACTGATTTCAGGGGGTCAAAATTATCTCAGCAATGTTAATCAGAAATCTTAGGCATTGCTTAGTGCTTACTTTGTTTCAGAAATACCACACTGATACTCTGTAATGCTCCAACTCTTGTCGGAATTACTTCTCATCCTGTTGATTTATTGAGAGGTTTTAAGTAGTTTAATTCCCATACTTAATAGCTAATTATTTTTTCCTAGTCTTGTTATCAAATCTGTGGATTAAGCTTCTGATTGTTGTTTCCAGTGCTACCAATAGCCTTGCTACCAAATGTTTTTTGCATACTAATAATAGGTGGTATTTTTTTTAAGTTAGGGATTAAAAACTTTGACAAACCCTGTAACCTATTGCTCCTGCACTCAGTGTCCTTGCCATCTGTTGCACTGAATGGAGCAATTTTTCAGAGCATTTACACTTCTCTGCAGAAAAGAAAACAAGAAGTGACCCTAGCACCTTTGACCTGGTTCAGTCTCCTGGATCAGTGGGCAGTATTTGCAATAGTATGGGAAACTCACAGCAGCATTCCAGCTTCAGCACTCAGGAATGTTGCGTCGAGCAGCATGGAAAGATGAGTGGGAACTGAAAAATAAGTAACAAAAATCACATCTCAGTTACCACGTTGACTTATAATCAAGGGAAGAGAATACCTTGCTGAAAACAATTGAGTTTAGTTTTGCAGTGATAAGTGAAAGCTTGTTTTATCAGATCTTTTCCAGTCATTTCATGGCTGAAGTTTCTTCTTTCTAATGATCAAAATCATCTTGATCTCTTTGAAGAGATTCTCTTGATCAACTGAAGAAAAACTGGTGGTGGTGGTTGGAGGATAGATGGCTAGTGTGGCTTCTTTCTGAGATCTGTATTTGGTAAATAGTTACTTTCTCTGCTGCTTATGCTCCTTGCCATAAAGGTTCTGCAGTAGAGTTTTGTGCCTCAGCCGCTTTAATCTTCAGCACTTTCCTAGTGGTGTTGGTCTGAAACTGCAAGGTACCACAACCTGTTTTCTTCTCCAGTTATAGATGGAATTTTACAGGCCTGCGTAAATGTTCACATTTGCATCTTATATGAGATCCACATTTAGCAATGAGCTGTGGTAAAATAGTCTGTATTACTTTAAACATCTTAATTTATGGTAGTAATCTGACCCTAAATAGAATGAATAAAATTAAAAGGCCTGTCATATTTGCTGAGGCATGTAAGAACTTAGCACAGAAGGTTTGGGAGTAATTGTCCTATAGCATTCTGATGCTTCCTAGAAATAGAAGTGGGGAAAAAAAAAAAACCCAACAGGTGGGGGATTGCAAATACTATTTGAAATTAGTTAAATGCATAGTTTTCAATTTTTCTTCCTAAGGGGAAGGGGGAGAAGAGGAAAAATTCCATAAAGACAGTTCTGAAATGTATAATAACGAGTCCTGAAAACTTATATTAAATAAGGAGACTTGTATTGGTAGGTTGAATAGCACATGAGCTGTACCTCTTTGTTTGAATGTCTATATAGTATCAGTCCTGTATTAAACTGGTTCTTTGTCTTCACTAGAACACCTAGTGCTGGTAAGATTTCACCAGATCAGAATCATGGTCTGTCTTAGACTGATTCACATGCAAGTGGTTCTTTCATATATAAAACTGTCTAAATTAATTTTATTTCACTGATGCAGAGCTGTCGGTCCCTCTATACACTAATATCAGTTGCCATGACAAAATGGCCTCTTTAATGCCAGAGTCTTAAAAGAAGTGTTTCATTCAAGTTTACATCCCTGAACACAGTTCTGGGATAATGGCTGGGGCCTATAGAATATTCCCCTGCCTCGGGCACAAACTGTCTTCACTCAATATACATCCAGATTAGATATGATATTGCTTGTTTCCCATGATGTCTTAAGATTTGTACTGCACATCTATATAAGATCTGGTAAATTCTCTAGGAGCACAAAACCTCACCTGAGAGAGAAGTTGTCAAATAATAGTATTGTGAGATTTAATATAAATACCCATAGATAGAGTCGTTGTACCCATTCAGACCCACGTTGCTATATGGGTTAAATCCGTATCACAGCACAGTACCTACTGGGAGTGTTGTGTTGGCTTCTTCCTTCCCTGTGCAAATTATGCCCCTA
Organism: Scolopax mira; assembly: GCA_004320125.1. NCBI lineage: Eukaryota > Metazoa > Chordata > Aves > Charadriiformes > Scolopacidae > Scolopax > Scolopax mira. The sequence goes on from BJBW01006278.1 coordinate 122,410, forward strand.
ATTTAAGTAATTAAAGCACATTGAAACTTTATTCTTGCACAGTTTTTTGTTTTAAGGACAATTTTCTTTTGTAGGCCACTAAGACCCCATGGGGAAACTGGCCATATCTGGAACGGAGCTACTTTGAAGAAAGATCTTAACTTGAGACTATAACTGAGGGTACTCTGGAGAGTAGTGTCCAACCTCCATCCTGTCCACTCTCTACTTAGTAGAGTAGTGGCTGGTCTGTGTATGGGCATAGGAGAGTTCTGCAAAGCTCCTGCTCTCATAACCCAGTTTTGTTTATGCTCTGACTGTTGAGTTCTGGTCATATCCGCATCCGGATCCTGTCTTGTTCAAAGGAAGTAGTAAGATGGCATCAGCCAAGTCTGTTCTCTGTATAGAAGAACTGTCACAGCCTTCTTTTTAAGAGTTAACAAGAATTCCATGAGAAATAGGAAATAGCTTTTTGTGTGTATATGCACACCATATTCAATACATATATTTTTTTGCTGAAAATCTTGTAAAAAGCATCTGCAGTTGCTGAGCTGAGTTGCTGAGCAGTTGCTCATTAGTGGTAAGAGCTGTTACATGGAAATAAATCAAAATCCGTTAAAATGACAGTCTGTTAAACGTTTTTGGAGCTGGTTGATGAGCTGCTGTTTACAAAATAATCTGGGTAGACGAGCTTGTAGGTTTACTCAATTTTCTTAGAATTGGTTTTCTAAAAGCTGTTTGTCAAAGCACTGTTGGAAGCTGCTTACTTCACAGCAGCCGAAGCCAATCTAATGGCTGGCTGCTTGACTTTGTCAGTAAAAGGAGCAGCTCTCACTCTGAATACTTGAAGAAAGAATCTGTGGAAGAAGAAAAGGCAGCTTTTATACAGTCATTTTCCTGACCATAAATATTCTTTAAGATATGCCATTTTACATTTGAAATAAACTTTGCAGCGCTACTTATTCTGCAATGATTAAATCCAGATGTGCATAAGAGGAGCATTCTAGTGAACCATATAAAGCTGTTCCTAACTCAGAAAGCTTTTTCCATAGCCAGCAGGTAATTTATCAATTTAAGAGAATGAAATGAAGGGTGAAGATAAACATTTCGTAGAACAAGAATTGAAAGAATACATCTAGTTAATTTGTTCTCTCCACTAGAATTAAAATGGATCATCTACATCTTTTCAAGTGTAATTTAATTTGACCTGAAACATCATAATGGAATTATTTAAATATTTGAGTGTCTTGTTTGAACTATTTTCTCAACAATCCTGAGGTAACTTTATTTTTCTTCTGTAGTGACACCGCAGCAAAAGTAATGGTGGAGCTACTGGGAAGTTACACAGAGGACAATGCTTCCCAGGCTAGAGTTGATGCTCACAGGTAACGCCGACTTCCCTGCTCCCTTAAAAGTAGCTTTTTCTCAATTGCTAAATTATGTCAATCGCCTTACGATTAAGAGAATCGAATGGCCTGGCAGGCAAGGGAGACTCGATGAACTCAGAAAAGAGGCTGTGGCAGGAGCTCATCTCTGCAGCCCACGGCAGGTTTGACCCTTTTCAGGCAGAGTCAGGTTTATTCCATTGTGTGAGCCCACAGGTGCTGAGAAGAGAGAGCAGCCTCGAGTAACGACTCGTTTACATCAGCTGTGCAATCAAAATTAGAATTGGCGTCCTTTTTTTCACACTTTTTACTTCCTGATTTTTTGATTCTCTAGCTTGGACTGTTCTTTTTGAGTAGCATTTTCTATTAAGAAGAAATTCTTGCTCTCTTTTCTATGAGCAAGTACTCAGGATGCAAACTGCACAGAAATAAACTCAACTGTGGACGAGCTTGGAGTAAATTGATTCTTAACAGTGTATCGTCCCCACTGGTCACAATCAATAAGAGCTTGTATTTTGATATTTGACCTATCATGAATCTTCTTAGGAATTAGATTTTTAGTAAGTGGTGTAGTTCTGCTGGGTGTGTACAACCAGTAGTTCTCAAGGGAGTTGTTTATACTTGAGCACGCAGAAAAATTGGGATGACTCGTTTTGAAAATTAAAGTGTCTGTGCCTAAATGAAAACTTTAGTGACTCCCCTAGAGCAGTCGGGGGCCTTGTACACCTGAAGGAGCTCGTGTGCCCAGGGTTTATCCTGTTGACCTGGGGTGGTTCTGGGCGTTTGTCACGTGGTGGGGGCAGCCTGGGCCCCCAAGTCTTCTCGTGCGGCGCTGAACAAAAGCTTTCCTCTGGAGTTCTAGAAACACTTTAGCTCTGTTTATAGTCTGGAGCTGCAACTGATAAATCATAGGCCTTGCACTGTTTGATATTGGGGTTTTCTCTGTTTTGTGTCACGCATTCAAGTATAATTAATCTTCCTAAACAACTTAATTCTATGAAATTTTAGGAGGACCTCTAGGAATGAAGGCCGGGCTGGAAATAAATGCATAGATGGAAACAGTAGGGTGATGTTAGTGGGGTCTTGCCACCTGGCAAATCTCATTTGTTCTACCAGGCAAATTACCGAATGCTTTCTGTTCCCTGTTTTTTCCATCTGTAAAACGAAGATTAAAATTGGAATGTGACGTGGCTTACATTTAAGAATAGTTGAAAACCCTTTGGTATTTTATGGAAAGCAAGGAACAACTATTTGAGTTGCACTTACTGTAAAAATGACTACTGCTGTAAAAATAAGCATTTTCCTTTTCTGATTAGATGTATTGTACGAGCATTGAAGGATCCAAATACCTTTCTCTTTGATCATCTTCTTGCCTTAAAACCAGTTAAATTTTTGGAAGGGGAACTTATTCATGATGTAAGTAACTTTGTAGCAAGATGGTTTGATATCTGTAGAGTGCTTTGTTTTATTAATGTCTTTTGATATTCGTTAGAATAATTAACCATGTCAGTAAAATTGAGCTATTTTGAGCTACATATGCAATGTACTATTTCTTTTAACACTTTTACAATTAAAAAATTTAAAATACTACATAGGAAATGTTTCTCTTCAGAAGTTTCAGAAACTCGAATTACAGATCCTGTCGTCACATGAGTTCTGTAGCAAAAATGCCTTTCAGGTCTGAGAAAATACAGTAAGCTCAGCTTGTACAGATTGCTCTCAGCTACTGAGGGCAAAAGACAGAATTTTAGCTCTTAATGTTTTTTTGGGAATGGGAATTTTTCTGTTCGATACCAATGGTTTTTATATATAAATGTGTGTAGATACATATATATATATCCAGCCTGCAGGGAGGGAAACAGATAATATTTAAACTATTCTTATACTTGTTTTCCATCTTCTAGCTTTTGACAATTTTTGTAAGTGCTAAGCTAGCATCCTATGTCAAGTTTTATCAGAACAACAAAGACTTCATTGACTCCCTCGGTAAGTTTCAGATAATTACATTTCTGAACTATTTACTTGGCTTAAAATATGGAAACTGCAAAGTACTTCACTTTGAACCCATATATTGAAGCCAAGGAAATTGAATAGGAATTTTTAAGAATGGATTAGAGTTGGTTCAAGTTGTAGAATTGAACCTCTACTGGATCATAAATGGACCACCAAACTGGTTTTCTCTACTAGGACAAGCTGGTTTATGGGTTTGGAAGAGAACTGTGTTTCTCCCCACTCCTTTTCTCGTAAACCTTTTGGGAGGGGAGTTTTAATGCATTGATACTCCAGGCTAGGTCAGATATCACAACTTGATTGAGTAAATTAGCAGCTTATATAAATCTCTTACTTTTTTTTAATGATTAATAACTTAATAACAGCAAATATTTCTCATGAACAGTAGGATAAAGCATGCAAATAGTGTGTGTGTGTGTGTGTGTGTGTGTCTGCCTGTGCTGATGCATTAGACCTAGGGAGCCACAGTCTGTCCCAGTTAATTTGTTTCATCACATGAAGCAATGTGATGGAATGTTAATGTCAGCACCCTCTTTATTTACACACTGTGGAAAAAAGGAGTAGTAATTAACACTTTGACACTCCCCCGTTGATGTGTAATTGACTGTTTCAAAGGAGCACTGGTTCATAAGCTATTGCATGCATTAAAATTACGTTTTTTATATTCCAGCTTTTTAGGACAGGGGTCAGTGACAATGCAGAAATTGTTCAATGATGCAGATTTTTTTATTACTGCATTAAGGTTTTGACATATTGGTAATGAATAAATGTTTCCATAAAAATCAGATTTATTTTTTTTTATTTTTTTATAACTTTGATTTTGAAATGACACTTGAACACCGGCCGAATGCATTTGAGGAAAGGCATAGTTTTGCTAAACCTGAGTTTAGTGCAGCCTTTTAACACATGCATTATTTTGTTTAATGGAGTGTAGTATAATTCTGAGAATAATTACCCTCAAAGCTTTAGAATGCTGGTACTTTGAGTATTAAAATGACGGAAATACCAATGTGATTTTTCGTGGATAAAATTAGCAGCAAGCTTTTGGTAGTTTGTAAATGTGTATATAAGATAAACATATCTTTTGCCATATGTATTTGAACATTAGTTTACATGTAGATGTCTCATGTTTTTCTTTCTTGGGGGAAAGTGGGGTTTCTATTGTAATTTTTTAATGTATTGAAATGGATTATTAGTAGTAGTTATTTGTATTAGGATTAGTTATTTGTCCATAGAAGTCTTTGCTGAAAACACTGTTATGCTAACATTTGGAGAAATTTATGGTAGATTAATTACACATATATGTAGTATTAATCATATAATACACAATAGTCATGATTTCTTTTGCTTTCCTTCCCTGTATCTGCTTTTACCTCTGTGAGTATATAGTGTGTGCATTTTCAATATATCTAGGATTCACATAATCTTAGTAAAATCCTTAAATGTCTGTTATCTGTTTTGGAAGACAGCCTTACTTCCAATTCTCTTGATTTCTCACCTGCTTTATGGTGTATTCTGAAAATTCTGCATGTCTTTGAGCAGTGGATTCTGAGGTAGTGAGGTAGACCAGAACGCTGGGAACTTGGTCTGAGTGTTTCAGCCATGCCTTTGGAAAACAAGGGCAGTTTGGTCTAGGAAACAACACAATTATTAGACGAGGCATTGTTGGCCAAAATAAGTAGATTTTTAACCATGCTTTAAAGATTTTATGTTTAAAAAAAAAAACCACACAAATAATTTATTGTGATATTGGGCTTTAAAATAAAGGCTATTAGTAATAGGATTTCAGTGACAGTAGAGCAGGACCAGAGAGAGCAGATCAGGACCAATTAAAAGTAGCCTGTGGAGGCTCCTACAGGTGGCATCAGTTTGTTACCATTTGTTGTTTTATTAATGCTGACAACTCGGGCCAGCAGTAGCATTATCTGTGTCAACTGAATCGCCCTAACATGTCCACACTTAATCTGGTATTATCAGCAGTCTTTTTCGGAAAGTTAATCAGCATCTCATTTGCATTTGTTAATTAGGGTTAATGTGTGCTAATTGATTTTTTGATGCTTGTAGAGTTCCATTAAACCCAGTTAGGTACAGTTGCTGGTGCTCCTCATTCGTATGAATTATGGTGATTGCATTTTTGTTGAATCGGTGCCAAACAGGGAACCTGCATCATAATTACAGCTAATTAACACAACATGCTGTCCTGCACTAATGTGCTTTCCTATTAGTGCATGGATGTTATAAATTCCAAACTTAAACATTCACATTGCTTCAGTAAATATTTATAATGTCATTCCCAAACCAAGTGACTGAAGTTAATTTTGAAGAACCTTCCACTCAATCTTAGTTGGTACCTCACAGAAACTGATGAGGAAATGCCTTGGTTTGTCTGAATGTCTTGACTTTGTTGATCTAGACTTTTTTTTGAGGAAAAAGGTCTCTGATGTAGATGTGCAAGCCCTCATCTCAGTTCCTCATGTTGCCATTCGTAGGGTCATGTGAAAGATCTAACTTTTAATATCTGTTCCTCTATTCCTGAAGAGCACTTTTTTGCCACACTAGATGCTGTAAACAAACATGCTTTTTTTCCTGTGGCATAAACGGTTAATTTGGTGTCAAACCAAATTATTCTGGCTTAAAACCATTATGTTGATAAACCATTACTGAGAGAGGTTTACTTTCAAGCAACTACATGAGAATGAGCGGTGAGGCTGGAAGAAGGTTTTGACATGACCAGCCAGGTAGACTCCAGTTGTGTTGCATTGCTCTTCTGCAGCTGAAAAAATCACTTGCACCACCTAAAATTCTGTTAAGGTGATGTTTTTACTTTTTGAAAAATCTCTGTGCTTCACTTCTGTAGATATTTATTACCTTTTACTGACAACAACAGAGTCTTGATGAATTCACAACTGAACCAGCTATTTTAGCAAAATACCAAGGAAGCTGCAGGAATTAATGTTTTACCTCAAAAAAAATTTATAAAGACAGGTGCGATATATTCTTGATGTGAAACAAATTTTAAATTATCGGAAGCATATGTAGTAAAAATAACATGGAAAATAAATTAATGAATTATAATTCATATCCATAAACTATCGACACTTTTACTCAGGCTTGTTGCACGAACACAACATGGCAAAAATGAGGCTACTTACTTTCATGGGAATGGCTGTAGAGAATAAAGAAATATCATTTGACACGATGCAACAGGAACTTCAGATTGGAGCTGATGATGTAGAAGCCTTTGTTATTGATGGTAAGAACTGTAGTCCCATCCTTTACACAATACTAATGAGCCATACCTTTTAGAGTCTTGTAAGCTAATGTTAAAAATAAGTATTTTTCTAATATTTAATTTCTATGTTTGTTACAAGATATATCTGTAAGTTACATATAGATATAACTTCATGCTTAAAGGCATGCCTAACTGTTGTCTTTTAAACAGTGCCTTTTCAGTGACAGGAGCTGTATTTCATGTAATTCTTTATAGATCTAATAAATTGTTTGCAGGTTTAATTTCTCATCTGGCTTTGTTTGCTGTCATTAAAACAGGATGTGTTTCTAGGGGGAGAGAAGTTCATAAAAACTGTACAGGATATTGCTTTAATAGATTGGCACCAAACAATAGGATTCATGCATGACCTTCATCTCGTGACATCATTTTGCTTTTCTGCCATGGTTTGAGTGGCCAGTTCAACCCAAACCACAACAACTGTTAAAACCAACAGCAAAACAATATTAAGGGAACTACTGTGGGTTTGTGTTTGTGTTGGTCTAATTTTGAACAGTCAGTGCAAAGGTATTAAACCGCATCCAATCTTGAACACGTTGCTCAAAACAGCTCGTGGGTTTTTTTTGCAGCTGTGAAGACAAAGATGGTGTATTGCAAAATAGATCAGACACAGAGGAAAGTAGTTGTCAGGTAAGACTTAATTCTTCATAACATTTTGGAGAACTTAGTGTGTTCTAATTATTTCACTTACATTTGTAGAATATTTTAACTAGAAGCAAGGTATTGTTCCTCTCAGTTGCTGGTAGTTAAATAGTTGCTATTTATCATAATTTTATTAAAGCTCACACTGAATGTGATTAGCTTATTTAATGAAAGAGTCCTATTTTCCAGCACATTTCATTTAATGACCTAATAGTGACAGGAATACTAATGACTGTTGTTGCTTTAAATATTTGGGAAGGCTACAGAATTCTCTAACGGGTAAAGTGCAGCCCTTTATATAGAGAAAATAAAAAATTTCCTATTCACTTGTGAGAGTAAAGTAATGCTATAAAAGAATTATTAGGTGAGCATGACATCAAGTAATCATCTTCCAATTTTGTTTTACTTCTCTAGTCACAGCACACATCGGACTTTTGGAAAGCAGCAATGGCAGCAACTGTACGACACTCTAAACACCTGGAAACAAAATTTGAATCAAGTGAAAAACAGTCTCCTCAGTCTCTCAGACACATGAAATTTTTTTTGACCTAGTATTGTCACGATAAAGGAAATTTATTCAAAACTTTGATAATTTGTGAATGTTTCCAAAATGTATACAATTGGTTTAAAGAAGCTAAATATCCAAAAAAAAAAAAAAAAGCAATAAAACTAACATGGGAAACTATCTTCTGTTTGTTGTTGCTAATTGTGTAAGAAAACCAACAGTAGCAATTTGGTGATGCTATTTCTGTTCTTGTTCACAAAACGGGGATCTTGCTTTGCAGGAGGTGAGGGGAGGAAGGTAGGGAGATAGAAAAATTGTATTGTGAAGTAAAAGAAAATTTCCCTTTTATCCAAATGGAGGAAAAATGTGAACTAATTAGAAGTAAAGCTTTATGAAGGAAAATCTGTTGCCTTGTCTCTGTAAATCATACCTGATGCTTTAGTGTTGAAAGAGACCTTATTGATGGAAAAGCTACAACAGATATTTAAATAATTTGGCAGTCCAGGTAATCAGAAGATTTTCCTGTTCTTCAGCCACTTGGAACTACTGTAACTTGTTGCAAATATTTGTAGAAACCATTGTATTTTGAAACAGTTGCAGCTGATTTTGCTTGAAAACTGAGCGCTCTGTCAGAGCAGTCTGACAGAGAAACCAAATTGATGTATTTCAGCCAAAACTTCTAAGGAGGAGAAGGGTACACTTAAGTAATTGTTAATGTTTTAATATCCATTCAGTAAAATTAAACTTGTGAACTTTAAACTTGTGAACCCATAACAACATGAATTTGATTGCTGAAACAGAGTACTAACATTTTTAATAGGGATTTTATCCATTTTTGAACATAAAAAGGTCTATATGCTGTATTAAACATGAAAGCACAGTGCAAATATACCATATTCTATAGGAATACCTCTGCTAATCTGGTTTATGTAAGTGATTTATCTGTGCCTAGAAGATGTGCTTTTTATCTCCTGCCACTGGTATTCAGTGGCCTTCTTCATGTTTTCTTTTTCTTGCTGAATGAAGTCTCTCCAAATTCAGGAATTTCTCAATTTCTTCTATTTGGTTTTGGATACTGGAGTTACGAATAGAACAACTGTCCTCATCTCCGAGTGCACTTTCACTTCTTACTGGAGTGAGAGTCGTATGAGAAGACTTCTGCTCCTGCTGGAAAGCAGGAGATCCTTCTTTCACCTGCCAGAATACAAATTTAGCAGTTAATAAGCCAGTGAATGCAGGTACAAAGATTCAAATGGTTGGATTATGCTGAGCATTAAGCAAGCAAGGAGATGTGAACAGAAAGGTAAGTCAATTGGAAAAAAATATGTTTAATGTGAAGTGCTTGCTTCAGCTTTAATTAAGAAAACTTGATAATGACAAACATACTTTTACAAACCAAACCTTAACGCAAGACTTAGAAGAGTATAATTAAAAAGAAAAGAAGATGACCTTGTACTAGGATGCAGATTAGGAAAATAAATAGTTTAATTAAACAGTTTAATGTTGCAATTGACATTTCTATTGCTATGCAAGCACTTGATTAACAAAACCCAAAAATCATGAAGTTTATAGTGTTAACTCCCTCTCTGCTTCGCTGTATAGATGGGAAAGCAAACATCATTAACTAATGCAAACTCTGTAATAGGTTGGGCTTTTATGTTAAAGATCTTTTTGTCCTCTGGCTAGTTTAATTATTCCTTGTTAGATACTTCCTATCTAACCAAATCAAACACACAGGGCAACGCAGTAGGAAAAGAGGTTTTTGCTTGAACGATGAGTTCTCTGTTTGCAATTGAACAAACACTCTGTGGCTGTTGGGGACCAGCCCCTGCCCCAGCACAGGTGTGCAACGGAGCCACCTTCCACACCTCCACTCTTGCAGTGGTTCATAATGGGACATCTCATAGTCTGGCTGTGTAGGGTAGTTCTCTGACAGGCATTGCACGATAAGGCTTTTCTCCTCAATTATTTTTTATTATTAGGCAACTCTGCCCAACCAATGAGAAGCCACAATGTCTTTTTCAGGCCTGCCTTTATTTTAGCACATAAATCTATGTTTATAAACAAAATTAAAAGAGGGAAGACATATAGTGAGACAGAATATGATTACATGAGCTGATAATTAGAAAACTTCCTCATTGCACAAGCATTTTTTGAAGTTTGAAATATGAATAATAAACGATGCAAATTGTTCAGTTAACCATTGCACCTGTAAACGTTACTGTCATGCAGCTGAAGATACTGATAATGACTAATCTCCATTTCAATGAGGAAGTAACTTCTCCATTTGAGCAACAAACTTTTCAAGGTGATGGTTTTAGTGGCTGTATACATATGCTCTCCCATGGTTTTTTCAAGGCCTCAGAAAGAAGCAGATCATACTCTATTAGAAGCCACTAGGCAAAAATCTCTATGGAATAGCACATGGGGCTGCATCTGTCCTGTAGCAATAATCCAAGAGAAAACTCACGTAGGTCTTCCACATGTGGAAGTGAAATTAAGCCATGCCATGTTACTTGGATTTTGCTGAAGCAAAGCATTTAGACCACTTTTGAGAAGTAATTGCAATTAATTAACACATCTATATTTACCATTTTGTCACAGTTCTGTGACAGCGGGTTTAGAATAAAACTTTTTAAAAAAATAACCTCAGCTGTCAAACTGAAAGGCCTCAGCATTTTCACAATAAATACAAAGCATCTTACTGCCAGCACTGAGTAACACAGTAACCTCTGGGACACGTGTAAAAACCATTCCTTGCTGAACAGTACAACTGCACAGTGAGAGACTTGTGTTTAAACTGAGCTCAGGATGATTATTCCTCCTTACCTTGGTACTCAGGCATACATAAATTAATGCTTAAAACAATTCTTTATATTTTTACTGGAACTGTAAGTGCACCTAGTATTGAGCTTAAATTTTTATCACTTTTTTTAGAGTACTGGACCTCAGTTGAATGAGATTATCCAAATTGCAGAAGGCTTAGATCTGCTTCAGTTCTACATGTTAGTCAAAATAAATAAACTGAGCAGCAAAAAAAGACTGCTGAGCCTATTTTTAATCTCTCAACAGCTTTTCCGTATCGGTCATAAAAATGACAAAATTTGAGGACAGAGGTTATTAGAATGACACCAACACAGAAGGGAGCATGTGGTCTGCAGTATCCCAGGCTGAGATTTCATAGATTAAGTATTTGTAAAGTAATCTAAGGTCAAACCAGAGCAAGGCAGTCGCATTTTGCCCATCTCAGCTTTTACTTAGCTTGTTATCACCTCCAAAGCAAAGCTCCTAAAGTAGATATAACCACAATCAGGTAATGAAATACAGCTTTGTATTAGTAGAAATACAGTAGATGAGGTATTTTAGATCAGTGCTTTCCAAAAATTCTCATCTGAGAAGGGAGAGTGAGGGACAGCAAGCAAGGCAGGGTGAGAAACGTGCTCTAACTGATCAATTCCTGGCCCCACCTCAACGAGCAAAAGCAAGAGACACAGTAAATACCACCACCATGTTTGGTGAAAAATCCACCCCGCTGTCATTCCCAAGTAGAGTCATCTTAGGGAGGTTCAGTAATTTAAAACATCAGTTTTCAGAATTTCAGAGAACATGAATGCTAATGGCATTGAGAGCTGATTAAGTCTGCTGAACTCAGCCAACTTTGTCATTTGAAAATGCTGTAGATACCCTGACTTTAAACTCATCCAAAGAGAGCCATAACTACCTGAGAAACACCTCTAGAACCTCTTCTAAAAAAGGAAGGTCAACTGCAATTGTAAATTATCATATCACTTTTGAATAATATGTTTAGCAGTAGGTCAAGTCCTCATCCAGCAGTTACAGCTGTTCAAGCTCCACATCTGAAAATGCAGTATGAGCCAGTGCTGGTGTCATCCTGAATCAAGTTGTGTTACAGGGAAACAATAGGTTTCTTTTTAATTCTCTGCCTTTACCCATGTTTGTGTAATGTCATCCTACTAAACAATAAGATAACTCTAAAAATGGCATCATGCAACTGCAGCACAGAATATGCACATAGGCTCTAATTCATAGATAGGCTGAATTTTTAGTTTTTCACAGACTCTTTTAAATAACATATTCCTTTCAAGTAATATGCTTTTTAATGCATACAATGCTTTTATACTTTTACATGTTACTTTTTTTTCTTTCTATTTTTTTTTTAACTCCTACTTTTAGTGTAGGTGATGATTTTTATTAGGGTATACAATGAACTACCCTCTTCCTCCCCTCCTAAACAGACTGGTTAGCATCTGTTTGATTCATATGCTGTGACTTTTTCCTGCTGCTTTCTATCAACCTTAATTGTGAAAAATGGTGCCTTGTTGCCCTTTTGATATTATTTTGGAGATTGACTCAGTCTTAAAGTATCCAGATGCGTACAGTTGTACAAATATCTGTGGAATTAGCTCACTGAGGTCTGGTTCGCAATATTTTTAATTGACTTACATGTTCTGTGGGAAAAGAAGAATCATAAAAGGTCTTTGCTATAGCATTCCACTCTTCACCAGGGTCTCCCTGGGGGGCTCGGTGGATACTAGAGGTATTCAAAGTGTCGGCAGCTCTGTTAAAACTGGTAGAACCTGATTGACAAAAAGGAAATGGTAACAACTGCAATTTAGTCTCTAGACACTAATTGTAAAGTAACTAAACTTCTGGTTTACCTCTGATCTTAAAAAAATCAAATATTTTTTGTTTTAAATCACTGACACTGTTGTAGGCTTCTCCCTCTTCATTTTTTTTCTTTCACATACTCCTGCATCTATTTTGTCTCTGAAGATGAGGTATGTTTCTACTCTGGTTAATAATGTTTTATATAATTTTCATGTATTAAGTTCATGACAAATTAAAATTGTGATTTATAGAAAATGTACGTATTCTGAATATTCTAACTGAATATTTTTTTTCAAGCAGTCTAACTTTAAGACTCACCTTCTAATAATCATAATAAAATACATAGTTACTGCTACCCTGACGTCATATTCCAGGTTAATTTGTAATAAAAAAAGACATTCTAGATACAAAGATTTTTAGACAACAAAGAATGTCTTTTAAATGAGGAGTCTTTTTGCAAATGGCTACACTTAGTATTTCAGGAAATCAGGCTATAGCTATCTTCCAAAGGCAGAAAAGGCCAATAAGCAGATTAATCATAGAATATAAAGCTCCCATCCTGCAGTGGCTTTACACACTGTGAGTAGACTCTGTTGAAACCAGTAGCAAGTTCATTGCAAGATGAAAACCTGAGTGTACTTCACAATTACTCAGCAAACAGCAGCTGCTTTGTTGCTACACAGATGTCTGGTGCTTGTGCTGGTCACTAGGCAACTTATTTGAGGAATTCAAATTATATTAAAACCCCTACCAACTCCTTTGGATGAACCTCTCAGAATCACTGCCTGGAATTACAGTACTTGGCATACAGAAAGCTTTCTAACAAGAAAAGGAGGAGGATGACACAGAAAAACTTCAGATGGTGATGTCTGTTCATACAGTAAAGATACAGGATATCGCATAACTATGCATTCATTTTCTTGAAACAGCTATAAAAATTCACATTATTAAAAGAAATAATGTACCATCTGAGAGCAGGATTCTGCTACCTTGCTACCAACACTATTGTTTGAGGGACAAAGACCTTTCTGAAACTGAACTTCAAAAAATTGTGCATTTGTATATAAATATACATAGACAAAAGACCAACTACAGAAACAAAATCACCTTTAAATCTAAATTCATAATTACTGGTTTTCTGTCTCACTGACCACCAAACTAAGGGACAGGACTCCATTCTGCTCTTTGCATGTTCAAGGGGCAAAGCTCAAAACACTACATCAGTCAAATGTCAAATAGACAAAACCACCCCATATTGTGGATCTAGTTCTTCTGGAAAAGATCTAAGCACCCAAAGCTCCATTTTTCTGCAAAAGCTGGGGCTTTCATGTCTTCCAGAGACCAAGAGATCATCTGCTTTTAATCTTGCAACATGCATTAAGAATAGAACCTAAATGTAAATTTTATTTTGAAAAAGAAAAGTACCACTTGTATTGTATTTTACATGTATTTATGTCCAGGTGCTGAAGTAGAGAAATAGCTGTAAAGAACCTAAGTCAATTTACTGTGGAAATACAGATGCTGATATATTACTTCAGTAAAAGATTAAGTTTAAAAATGGCATTTTTAGTAGATAAATAATATGTACTACTAATAATTAGGGATAATCTAGAAGCTAATTTTATTGGAAAACAAATACAAAAAATCCACATTTCAGTAATGACTTAGAAACATGTGGAATAAAGTTCATCTTTACTGTTCTGCATGTGCAAAATATTGCTCTGCCAAATCACCAGCAAGTGCCAACAGTAGAAGAGGAAAAAGCTCCTTGAGCAATCTTACCCATTCGGTGTGTTTTCCAGAGCTTCACAGGACATAAATTTCTCCTTTCCCACATTCGACACATTCAGATGGTTCTAAGTGCCCATCTCAATTAAAGATTTGCAATAAAACAAAAAAGTAAACTTTCTTTAAGCCCCATTCAAAGAAGCATCTATTGGTTCAAAACCTACCCTAACTTCTATGCAAAACAAGGGCACTGAACGATTTCCAAAAGCTGCTCAGTGATTTCCAGACAAATGCAGAGCCCTCACTACGTATCTTCTACATTCGGGTTAGAAATGCCTATAAAAATTCAGTTTGTCACTGTGCTGCTTTTCTTTCACAACGGGAAATAGGAGAAAAAGTTTATTTAATCAGATAATTGAGCAAACAAAAGCTGCTTGGTTGCATTTATACTATAAATTAACAGGAATTTCCTTTTTCAATTTGTTTTTTAAACCATAAAACTAAAACATCATAAAGTTTACATTTTTCTAATGCTACGCTTAACTTAGATGAAGAAATTTCACATGTTGGTAATTTTTCTAAGTATATTCAGTACAGTCTTCAAAACATAAATGCTTATTTTTCTTACCTTGTCCTGTTTCTCTTCTGTAAATATTTTCACTGAGATTCTGACACTGTGTTTTTGAAATAACCTTTGCATTTTCCACTAAGCATGGTGGTTTCTCTTTTAAAAGGGAAGGTTCCTTGGAAGCTGAAGTCTGTGGATCATGACCTCTCATTTGATTTAGCCTTGAACAAGAACTGAGGTCTAAAAAATTTAAGTATACTGCGGTTTTCTCAGCTTTTTTATCTGAAGTTGAAAGATCAAAAGATGACCTTCCACTTATGTTTACTAAATTTCCAGATGTTCTCATGGGTAAAGAGCATGATTCTTTCAGGTCATCCTCAGCAAACTTCCTTCCTGGAACTGTACTATTCAGTGAGTCTCTTTTCTCTTTTAACAATGTGTTATTTGTTGAATTATTGATCTCCAGGGAATGTCCATTTTTGATGGCGGGTATCTGAATATCATCATTAACTTTTTTACATGGAATTAGTTTATCTGTACTAATTCTATCTGTTGGGGGTTTTTTATGAGCAATTATTTCAAGACCATCAGCCTTTACTGGAGATGTGTCGTCAGCCTTCAAAGTCAATGTATGTGTGTCACCCCCTGTTTGGTCAGTGATGTCTTGCTCAGTTTGCCCCCTGTGCGTGTCATCCACATTTGCTCCTCTTTCTATTTTGGGGGGGCATAAATTGAAAGTACCTAAGAGAGACATATTATCACGATGTTCTCTCTCATCACCACTTGCATTATCACAATAAACAGTTGGTAGATTTTGAGCATCAGTTGCTGGAACACCAGTACTCCTCAGTGCACCATCTCTCTTTATATTTTTGGCATTGTCATCGTAACTTCTCTCTTCAGCATCCACACGTGTCTGTTTAAAAGGAAGTTTATGTAAACCACCATGATTTAATAAGTTTTGTTCTGGTTTATGCAATCCATTACCTATAAAATTGTCACTGTCCAGCAAACTATGTTTTTGGCATTCTGTTTGAGAATTTTCTTCAGTACAAGATAGGAAGCCAAAACTTAATTCCTTAGCTTGATGGTTATCTGTACTTCTCTCACACGCAGGATTCTTCTCAGTGCAAAGAACCACTTCAGACTCGGGTTTGGGTGCTTCAGATGTAAGGACACTTCTGTTGTGTTGCGTGGCATTTGATTTTTTATCTCCCTTAGTGCAAATCGATTCATCTGTAGTATTACACAGTTCTTGCTTGCTGGAGTCGATCTCCTCACTGGCCTTTTTCTTGCAGACACCTACAGTGTCAGTGCTGTCGGAAAAGACCTTTCTTTTTTGTGTGTGGCCTGCTGCCAATGGCTCACTACTGTCCTGTAGCTTTGGTTCTAAATTTGCATTTTTTTTCTCCATTCTATGAGTTGTTCCTAGGTTTTCTGCTTCTTTGCACTCCGTGACAGCTATTTCCAAGGTCTGTCCTTGGGTAATTAAATAAATGTCTGTGCAGAGGGTATTCCTGGGAGAAGCCTCCCTTTGCTTTTCCTCATAAGGGCTAGCAACATTAATTTCACCCTTAAAACTGTTTTCAAGAACTTGTAAATCTGTTAAGAGTAAGTATATTCTCTAGTTAGTGACAGATAACCCAGAGGTTAAGTAATGTTTTACTTTTACAGTTTAAAATTTCCAAAGAGAAAGACTCAAGATTAGTATCAATACTGATTTATCTTATCTTACATTACACACGCAAGTCTATCAAGAAGTTATTTGAGATAAGTATTGTATTATGGTAACTTGCAAAATATTTATACACTGTTCAAACAGAAAATATATGAATATTCTATAGATTTTAGATATGGCTTATAGTTGGAGTATTTCCCAACTGATATCTGTCAGTCTTTTTATTGAAGGTTGTCCTCATTATGAAATTATAACACATATACTTAATCAACCATTGTGTGTCTACATAATGTTTAAGCCACTGGTTACTACTGAAATTCTATTAAATCTTTATTTTTGAAAGTAGCATTTGTAGCCACTAAACAAAACTGTTGGAGGGACTATACTCATACCAAAAGGAATATACTATGACTTGATGGCAGTGGGCCAGTGAGCAATAACAAGCATTTCAGTATCAGAAAGGTGTTTTCTGAAAGATACGCTCAAGACACGCACTGATCTTTTAATGCAGTCACTTTGCAGTTAATAAGCTCTTAAATTTCCACCTATCTTTGCTACATTGTAGAGACCAAGCATTAGACAGTTAGTACACTTCCTTTAGGTGGTTTAAAAAAATTACTTGCTGGAGTTAAGAAGTGCTTTGTATAGGAAAGCATTACAATTATCCACACAAACAAACCTTCGTTGTCCTGTGCAGCGCAATCACTCTCCTTCTGCCTTTTTTCATTGTTTTATTGGAAAGGGAGAGTGCTTGGTTTTGCTTCCAAACCCTTCTATAGACATTACAGTTCTTGCTAACCCCTGCCCACTTCTTGAAAGTGGGCTGCAGGAAGAGTACTGCAACAGCTTGAGGGGCTACAGCCCATGGATCTTATTGTCCCATGGCAGCTACTAAGTTCTGTGCTTTCATCCAGAGCTGTGTGAATTTATCATAGATTAGCACTACTGACACCAAGAATTTTATGGTTGTTGGTACAAAAACATTTAATTCAGGATTCAAGCACTCTCTTGTTATATACTGTGAGCGTTTATCCTTTCTTCAACAATACTACTTATCTCTATTATTCATGTGATGTTATTACTTTGTTCCATCTTTAATTCCTCAATGCTTGAAGAGTAGTCCATTGTATTTTTTACTTCAGTTTGTTCTTCATGTCCAAAATTACAGTCTTTTGTTATTATAGGTTGCGTGCACTGATTTTCTTTCTGAATAGGCTGCATTTCACTGTCTTTTAAGTGTTCTTGACCACTCTAGCATAAGAAAGAACAAAAGATTATACATATTTTAATAATTTGCTACAGCCACTGATTAAAGTTCAGGACTTAGATTTAGAATTATTTTTACAATTCTGGTGGAAAACAAAGACCACTCACCTGAAGTATTCAAAATTAATGTAAATGGAGGAAAAAAAGCAGACATACTCTAGAAGAGTAGGAAAAGTAGGAAAATTGGGTCCTTCTATATTACAGTCCACAGAGAAAAAGTTACACAGATTGACAGAATTTCTCAGAGGAAGGGATATGTGTTGTACTTGTGCTGACTGGATCACTCCCTCTGGCTGAGGCTAAATCAGGGAACTACTCAGTAATTACACTCAGAAAAAACCTGCACAATTACTGATTACACTCAAACACATGTGCACACATACAAATATTAACACCCGTAAAGTTTCATGAAAGTGGGAGCTGAATAGTGAAGAAACACTCTAATAAAACCCCACCCAAGAAAAAAAAAAAAGGAAAAGAAGATACATCCTTTATTGTCACCAGCTGTTTGGCAGCTGAAGGCAGGAGCACCTGCTGGCCCTTGCCCTACAGATAGGAGATAAAAGTAGGAAGGTGTGGGAGGGAGCAAGGGTATTGCTTAGTCCACAGAAGATGTGAGGAAAAGCTGGAGATTCGTGGGTGAGTGGAGGTGTTGCAAAAGGAAGGCTGGGATGTGGGAGGGAGTTACAAGTGTCACATTTGGGCACCGGCTGCGTAGGGAGGACAAAGCATATTGACAACCTATTGGTCAAAAGTGGGGTTGTTGCAATGGTGGCAAACCAGGTGATGCAGAATACAAATCTTCAGGAAACAAACATCTACAGGTCACAGAAATATCCTGATGCTCCCAACTTGGCTAATTTGGGGGAAGGACAAGTTATGGTGAATGGAGGAAGACCCTAAAAATAGTTTTCCCTTGCCAAATACTCCACACTCAATTTGAAATTTCAGTTGACATTTCTTTCTCTTTTCCTTATGTTTTATTATCATCTTCCCTGTCATTCTGATTTGGAAAATGTAAATGTAAATACTACATCTTTTTTGCTTGTTTTCTAAGTTTTCAATTAGTTAATTTTACTTCTTGGCTATATACAGACTTGGCATTACATTTTCAAACTTTTCAAATACAAATACGAGAAATTTCCTTTTTCTTTCACAAAAGCTGTAATTCTTTTATAAACTCTTGTTTCTAGGAGCTGTTTCTTTAGGCAGAAACACCAAACACCACAATATAACTGTGTGTGCTACTTTTTTGTACAGGTATAAAACAGCTGCTACAGTGGAACTTACCACATTTGTTGGTATGGGCTGAACTGCTGAATGCATCTGAAACAAACATGATAAAGTGTTCTTTGAAAGGGAGAAAAGTTAAATGATTTCTTTCCAGATTTTCAGACGGGTTGAACAAACCTAGTTTCCATTAATTTCAAGTGGCTGTTCAGTCCTTCAAATACAGATCCAAGAGGCATAAGCTACAATGCCTACATATCTAAACTATCACGCCTATATTTTTTTTCCCCTGTGATTCAATAAAATCTAATTAAGCAACATACATACACCTCAGATGACCTTTGCCTCAACTGAATATTTCATACTATGAAAGTAAAAGCCTCAAACCTAGATCTCCCTAAACACATACACACAAAAGAATTACCATAACCCATTGCTAGGTGCAGCCACATTCTCTACTGGTACACAGCTGTATTACAAACGGTATTAAAATAAATGCAAAGCATGGTAAAGTTAAATTACATTGAATTTGAGCCTGTAATAAGGTCTTGCATCATACCTTTCCTTTTTTCAAAGGCCTTTGTTTAATTACTATTCCACAGGTGATCAGTATGAAGTTTACAAACATTCTAAATTTCATGCCCCACAAATAATTGCAGGGATTTCAGATTGCACTAGGTGTAAAAATAAATATATGCATATTTCCTTGCAACACTTGGAGCCACGGTCAAAATCTAAATCATAGCCAACACCTTCTGCTTTTATGTTTTACCAGACCTTGAGTCATTACTGATACAAGGTGAAATTCCACAAATTAGAATAATCAATATGATCTGCTGCAGCTCCTGTAATGTCTTGGCAGTGTTCCACCAGAGATTTGACTCAGCCTAACCTGCCCAGCTTTTGAAATCCTCCTGTCATACAACACAAACTGGTATGGCAATTTGCCATAAATTATATATTTAGAAAACATCGTAGACTATTCTTTTTGCATTTATGGGCATATGCTTTAAGCTTATCTACTTTCAAACACACAGGGTTATCTTAGTAAGCGCAAGTTTTTCATGAATGAGTGATTATGTGCATTGATTCTGCATCCTAAATATAATTCACGTTTCATTTTCCATTCCAAAAAAAATAATGATTTTTAAAAGTTACACAATTTGCATTATACTCTGTGGAATTCATACAATGTTGGCATGGTAAGTGCTCATTTCAAGACTAACTTCCATTGCATTATTAAGCACATACCAGCAGATGTGTGTGCGTATATTTATATTTGTGTGTATATGTATGTTTTTGAGCTGTAAACATACATGCATGCACTTCAAAGAAATTGATTTTAAGGTTTTCCAAATTCTAAAATATTATTACGGTTTGTCATTTTACTGACAATTCATCTTTACAGTCCCAATGTCTTCCTAACACTGAAAGCAAAATCATATCCAGTTTAGGAAGTAAGGAAGGGATAACACATAACTGCAGGGCTACAAGTTCTCCCTTTTGTTCCAAAAGGCCATCTACATGTTCTTAACCACTTATCACTTGTTGAGTTCTTATATACACTTTGAATATAGAACTGAACGTGGATTTGGTTCACTCAGCAACTCAAGCTCAATTCTACTTCGCCCTGCATTCATAAAAGTCTTTTACCTCCTGCACTCATTATTTGTTAAGCTTGCT